>JACVQR010000398.1:0-13363 GCA_019827475.1 Penicillium cf. chrysogenum | reverse complement strand
TGAACGTCTGATACCGACGTAGTTTGCCTTGGTCTGTTTGCGATATATCACTCTGCTGTACTCGAGGAAACTGCGGTTTGCTGTTGATTGCAAACCTACCCAACAGTCCCCAGAAAGATGTAGTCATCTCTTTTCTATCTCTTTTGTTGAGCTTGTGTTTAACAGCCAGTGTAGGATGCGTCTCTAAGCCATGGCAAAACCGTCGCTGTTAGGTGAACCAACGCGGCCGATTAGGAAACGAGCTTCGAGTGGGAAACTCAATCAAGTCCCAGTATTGGCAAAGAAACAACATGGCTCAGATGGATATCTTCTATAGGCGGAAAACTCACATGCTCCTGGTGTTCAACGGTGTTTTATGTTCAACGTTGATGTGAACGTTGATTCAACTTTCTGACATCGTTCACCACCCGTACATTGCCAAAGGTGCTGGAATGAAAACACTCAAAAAATACTATCATGTCGGCACAGTACCAACGAATTATGACCAAAGAAGTTAAAGTCTCCAGAGCTCCTGGAAGCACAAAACACCCTCGGCCAGTGGGATCTTTATCGTGGCAGCGCGGCGCGGCTGAACCATCGCCCTCTAACAACCCCCAAGTCGTGAGAACTGGAACTCCCTTCCATACGCCCTATTCATGAGCAACAATGATTTGGTAGTCATGTTGCTCCTGGGGATATGCTCCAAATCAATTGGAGGCTCGAGCATCATGTGGATACAGCAACTGGATTAAAATATCTTTGATTCGATCGTGCGTGTACGTACCACTATTGTGGCCACATACTGACATCCATAGTCGTCCTAGGAGCCGGCGCTGATAATAATAACCCGCAAAATCTTGACTGTGGATGGTGGGCATGACCACTTCAGCCTCAAACATTTATTGTCCCACGGTCGATGCTCTCTTGTCCTTCTTTTATTCCAATAACTTGCCAGTACAACACCATCACCAGCGAAGCCAATCAATCATGGATCACAACCTATCACAGGTTCCAAAAAAGTCCAATACCCCAGACACAGAAGGTCACAATGGACGTCTTTACGGTTCGAGATGATTGGACGTCAGCCTTGAACATCGCATGGTTGATCGAACAAGCTGAAGTGTGCCGCGATCTCATTTCACATTCCTTTGGAGCGGGGTAACCGGGCATTCCCTTCCACACAAAACGAAACGCCCAATTCCCATTTTTTCAAGTCAATCCTATGTCCCACCTCTAATACAGTAGGTAGGTAGGTAGGTAGACTTCATTTACCCTGACCCCTCGCTGAAATGCGATATGCAGGCTACAGCAACTATATATATCCGTGTATGTACATGTAGAGTGCACCACTTCCTGGAACGAACTTAGAGCCTCGCCAAGGCCTTTTGTGGCCTAATTGCCGTTTACGTTGTCAAGCTGCCCTCGTGGCGCGCGACTTCGGAATCGTTGTGATGCCTCCGCGAAGTCCAATACAGTATCCACCGTCTTGGTCCGCGAGGCGTGATCTATCTGACCTCTCCTCTCTTCCCGAGAGCCTCCCAACAAGCTCGACACGCTATTAAACGCGTCACCGACTTTCCTTCTCAACTCCCGCCGCAACTCCCTCAAATCGGGGCAGTCCCACAGGACGTGTTTCAGAGTTTCTCGGTCACCGCAGACGCATCGGTCATTGTCCTGGAAGTGAAATGCCTTCGCAAACGTCGACAGCCAGCAGTGTCCAGTTCGTAGCTGCGTGAGCAGGTGAGCTCGATTCCTCGTTAAAGGCCCGTAGAGCCGTCTGGTGTACTTGGCAGGTAATGCGTTGTCAATAGTACGGAGATTGCCGCCTTCTTTAGACTCTTTCTATTCCTTCTCCCACTGGTCGTAGATATTCTTGCGGACAAAGGCTTTCTCTCGGGACAGCAACGGGCAAAACGGGTGGGTTTTGCCCGGTATGGCTGCCTCTTTGGCCAAACGGTCCGCTGAATCGTTCCCGGGTGCTGCGCAATGCCCTGGTATCCATTGGAGACGGATAGTGACCCCGTGGGTCTTGGAGTTTATAGCCGCCTGTAAGATAGCATGGATAATCCGCTGACCAGATTTGTTTCCCGGGGTTTGGATTGCCTGTAGAGCCGACATGCTGTCACTGAGGATAGTAGCCAGTCTAACTTGCTCACCGTGCAACCTCCGGCGCTCCGAAGCAACTTTGTTAACAATTTCGATGGCGTGCAAGATACCGATCAGTTCAGCGGCATGTACAGACCATCGATCCATAGACCCGACCTGAATCTGTACGGATTCGGCCACTTCCAGATTGTTGTCGAGCGTGACGGCTGCGGCCCCTAGATGACCATGGCGCCCCGACGCATCCGAATAGACAACAACGTCTGAGATAGACCGAATGGTTTCAGTTCGCTAGTTCTAATACAGTATTTTTCGAAATCAGCTATACCGCTATTCTCTGCAACTTCACTCCTGGAAAACAAATCCGCCTTGTATGGCCTCTGATTGGATTGCTTTTTCAAACCTTATTTCAGACCGCTTTCTATGGTTGTCGCCGTATTTATAATACAATAATCAGACCCTACGGATGTATTTTACAGAAGCTGCCATACACGCGCTACAGTGCGCTACTAAAGTCTATGACCCCCGAACGTCGTCTCGGTCGTCGATACCCGCCACCTGATACCCCATACCTTCCTTCACTTCGCCTTGGATAGATTTTGGCTCTCTGTTTTGTGATTGTGGATGTTCATTTGAGTATCCTGGTTGAATACTCTTCCTGCTATATTGGTGAAGGGACATAATACCTGGGAGCTGTGTAAGATTATACTTGCCGTTCAATTTATCTTTTTTTTTTTTTTTTTTTTCTTATTTACTTCCGTCAACTTTTTGGGTATTGAGACTTCCAGCCCTCATTAGTAACCTGTTTGAAGATTTGGGGGTGTCCTTGGTAGAGTGGGGAAAGCACAAATAGCACAAATCAGCGGTTAAACAGCCAATACGAAATGCCATTTGACTTTGCCTCCACACGTCTTTAGCTAAATTCCAGCCGTCGTTGTGCCCTGAATGAATTTGACTCATTAATAGGAAACCATGCTATCCGTATGTATCAGTTTGTAAGCTCACTTCATGAGCTCGTATTTGTAAGGTCAATTCGCCGGTCTTATTTTTTTTTCTCGAAAAACTTCCTTTCAATCCCCATTTATCCTAAATGGGGGACCATCGCGAAGGCATATCTGAACAGCCAGGAGTGGACGAGTCTCGAGTGTTGGCAATATGGAACCAACACCGCTAAACATCTAAACCTGGTTCCTATTATAATACAGGTAGAAAAGTCTTCCATCCAGTGCTCAGTCATGGGATTTACAACACGCTTTTAGCAGTCAGTAGGTCTGAAACACCCCCTGCAGTAGATAAGCGCTCTTTCCCATTTAAGGGAAGTGTTGACGGCTGCCGAGAGTCAGGCAAGAGTCAGGAGCATAAACCCGGGGAGTCATGTATTGGCACTGAATGGCACCGGTGAGTGGCACGGCGGACAGATATTGACCTCCGCGCGAAATAATTGGGACCTACCTAAATTTACATCGTGCACAGATCTCTCGATGGCCAACGCGTACATTATCACGCGATTATGATCAATGAAAAACATGTCGTTTGCATGAAGAGTGAGTGGGTAATAGCGAATCATAACGTAGCAATTGCGAGATGTAAAAGGCGGTGTGGTGTGGGCTTCAACATCCTTGCTTAGTCGCCCCGAGGTGTGACTAGATGCAGCCTCCAAAAAAAAAGCCATCACATCCTCGTCAAGACTTGGAATTTCGGTAGTTAAAAATTGCTCGAGTTTGCCTTGCTATTTTCGATAAACCTCTTCAGACGAACCCTTGCATGGAACCAAACCAACCTTTGACGCTCCCTACGCACCATTGGTGATTGCATGAGTTGGGAGCGCCGGCCCGCTTCACGCAAACTCACCAGAGGGCCCTCTAGCGCATACTATAGTTGCTATCGCTAGACTAGTGCCCCGCCATCCCTCAAAATGCGACCATGTTAATCACCAACAAAACCTCATAATTGGTTGCTTTATTAAACAGGAAGTCCGATTCCCTTCGAGCATCCCGCATCCTTGCGGACACCGGTTCCTCCGCAGCTACCAAAGCTATTCTAAATGGTCAAATCACCACGATCGTCAATAGCAATGTTTTGGTAATCTTTCACAGCTTGAGATGAATGAGAATCCATAATCCACCGCAAGGAAAAGTCCCGAGTCGGAGATCAAATGATGGGTGACGCGACGACATGACTGAAAACTAAGCTGCCTTTAGATACTTGTTATCAAGGGATGTAGCCCGTGTAGCTCCGTTACCTCGCCTCACCGATATCACAGTTCTTGATAAATAGTCAAGACATCTATGAAGAAGTAAAGTGCAAGCGTAGGCCCCCGAATTCTTTGTGCTGGAAAAGTTGGTGACGTCACGAATTTTCTGAGAAGATTTGTGATGAATCATGTAAAGCCGGTGAAGCTTTGTTGTCTCAATCCATTTTCTGCGGAAGTCGCGGTGAATTGGTGTTTCTTTCCCCCTCCATGACCATAGCTTCCCAAGGGCTGGCTAAGAGCCCAGAGTCTACTGTATAACGAAAATATACAAGAAATGCTGTTTGCTTATTACGTATATTATGGGATATGCTTTTGTACAATTATTTTGTTCCATATTTCTCTTGGTGGGATTTTAGGTCGAGGGCCGAAACCCAAAATTAGATTTGACGGTTTGGCGCATGTGTACGTGACTAGAAGAGCGATTGTAGCCCGGCGCTAAGATATCATCACTGATGGCTTCCAGCCACGCGTGCTTGCAGTTTTTATCAATAGCTGTACCGTGTAAGGATTGGATGAGAGAATTCCAGGGAAATTGACGATTTTTGAGGCGTTACCCTAGAGTACCCTGATGCACCTAAGGGAACAAGACTGGCATTCAAATCCAGTCACTTGGCGCCGTGGTAATCAATTTCAATGCTGGGCAGGCCCGAGCCACCCCACCTTTAGAAGGTGGTGTGGGCCGCCCACGAGATAAGTGGTGCAACTTTCAGCCCGGCGCTTAGTCCAAAATTACACATTTCCGACTGCACACCCGAGGGGCACGCGAAATCAGCCACTAGTATATAATCCCTCTGTCTCGCAGCCGTGGAAATCCGTCCTAGGTCTTCAGATATAGTGCAGCCCGCTGCAAATTTCTTATAAACGAGCACGCAAGAGATTAGGTTCGGCATAAAACGACACCCTTGATGTGCTTTTCCAAGATGCCATCTTTGAGATCCCTGTGGCGACGAAATCGGGCGGAATATGTTACGTCTGAGCACGTTCCGAGAACAGACTTTCCATCTGGCATCAAACTGGTCTGCGACCCTGATGACAGAGTGATACGCAACTGCAATGGCGAGCTAATTGGCAGCCCTGGCGACGGCACAATCGAGTATGTACCCCTCTAGCTTGGAGCTACCCCCTAATGTTTTCTTTCCCAGCATAATCTTCGTCCACGGCCTGAAAGGTGACCGTGAGGTGACATGGACTGCCCCAGACGCCACCGATCCGTGGTCTAAGACACTCCTCCCGGGCATATTTCCGGCAGCCCGCATCCTTACGTTTGGATACGATCCATCTGTTCCCAAAAGTCAAGGTGTCATGCCGGAGGACATTGTCGCCAAACATGCACATGATCTGCTGGAATCTCTTTCATCGTCTCGAAAAAAAGAAGACGGCACGGTAGGACAGCAAACGTTGCTGATGTTACATTGCATTGACTTGTATAGAATACACGACCGATCGTATTTGTGTGTCATAGTTTGGGGGGTCTGATTTGCGAAAACGTATGGCACTGCCTTGACTAGGGAGACTGCGCTAATACCCGCCCTAGGCCTTGGACATGGCGGGACAGCGAACGGAGCTTGATTTGACCAATATTTTTCGTTCTGTCCGCGGGATTATTTTCATTGATCCACCAAACCATGAATCTGGAAACGCAAGCTGGACTGACAATGCGTTCTCATCCCTTGGTTTCGTCAAGGATCCAAATTACATCAATACCACTCTCCTCGATGCCTATTCCAAGGATTTTGTTGGGGTTGAGAGGCGTTTTCACGAGATGGTCGCGGCACGCAGTGCAGGAGGACAGCCACCAATCAAGATCGCTTACTTTTACGAGAAGACACTCAAGTCTGAAGTCAGTTTAGTACGCCGAACAAGCCATTTACTTTGAGTACTAACGACTAGCAATAGAGCGCGCCTAAGAAAGCCAACCCGTCTTCTCACAGCTCGTTAATCTCGATAGGACGCAAATCGATATGAGTGAGTTTGCTAACGCCGATGCGCCTGGTTTTATGGCTGTGTGTGAAGAGCTGCGTTGGTGTTTGGCAAACGAGAATGCAAATAAGACGAGCCAGGTGGATATACCAGCCAACCAGGCCCGCCTTGACAGCCAATACCACCATAACCAGCGACAATACAACCCTGGCAATGCCAAGCAGACAATCGTCGTGGGAGGGGACTATTTCAAGACTCGTGGGAACCAAAATTTCTACCAGAGAGATGTGCCCCAGCCCCCGCCTTACTCAATGTAAGCAGTTTCCGGAATCTTCGCGGGATTAAGGCTATGCTATCCGATGGCACTTTTAAGGCGATTGAAGAAGCCAGACATTTGTGAACGCCATAAGTTGTTTCCTTACTATAAAGCAAGAATAAGATCATATCTTGCACAATATGACGAACTCAGGGAGTGGTCAAATACCACTAGGACCCTTCGGGACAGGCTTATTCATCGTTCACCCAATTCCCCCTAGTATTTGTACGGTATTCCGGGCACATTCGGAAGTACGGTGTTGTAACACGCTGAAGCTTATTTGTATAGTCCCCTGAGATCGTTCAACCGATCTTGGGACCTACAATCAATCACCTGATTCTATTGGACATGTTCAGTACTAGCCAGTACATCAATTCCTCATCCTGACACTTTGGTTCAACTCCAACTTCAGGAAATTCTCGATTATTTACGTCTGTCACTGTCACCTACCGCCATAACCACTGGTATAGTAGGTAATCTATCCTAATAATGGTGTACCCTGTTATATAACTTATTATATATATTGCTTGATTTACTGTAGGATGGCTGTACTCTAGAACCATCCCAAGGGTGAAAGTGGACTCGCAACAAAGACAACCAACCGAGAATATCCGATCGGCTCCTACATTTGGGACTCGCCGCAACATTGTAAATAATCCCCCCGTTGGTAATTACAATTCATATCGCCAACCGTACCCCATGTATCAATATCCAGTACTGCGTCCGAACCGCCGGTCGTTGCTTTCTGGGGCGTAGTACCCGGGTTCATGCGATCAAGCTTGTTCTGCTGCCGATAGAACGCAGCAGCATGGCTCTGGGTGGTGTTGTTACAGACTAAAACTCATCTTCATAAAGGATCTGCTTGAACAGTGATCTGCCAAATGCCGTCCAGGGCGTGGTGATTTTGACAAATATATACTTAATGCTGAAAGGATGCCGACGCTGGAGGACAGAATCCGACGAGGTCCCTGGCAGGAGCTGCTTGCGCGATAGGTTAGAAAACGACATCAATATACAGAGACACGCGGCCAGCTTGGTGACCTGCAGTTTCAGTGACATCCAAAGCATATACCACTTTCTGGATAGTTGCTGGGCTTTGATAGAGAAATGTGTACTTGGGATCCAAATACACCAAGCACCTGTTCCAAGGAGACATTTCTGACTCCGACTTGATGCAGCTCCGTATATTTCCGCTGGTTCATTTCCGCTCGTTCGTATATGTCGAACGCCTGAGCAACACGGAGTACGAGATGGGACAGTACCGGACGGTATTTTTGATATTAGTTGGATCGGCTGTGCCTCGGTATAAACGGCCTTGTCCTGTCGGTCGGTAGCTAGTACGACCAAAATTAGCCTGTAGGTCAGAAACGAAGGGAGGTTTGCCTCACCTCGCACGCAGATTTGGACTAATGGCCAGCAGCGAAGGTAGGCTCCCCTGCCATTAAGCAAAACGAGACATCGTATTTCTCGGTGCCTGCCGGATAATCAGGCTTGAAAAGACGCCAGATGTCATCCGATAACAGCGTGGGGCCACTCATTGGACGCCGGTAATCCAATTCACGAGGGCTATTCGTTCATGGTGTTCGAATAAGATACACGGTGGTATAAGCAGTAGAATTTGGGGTATGTATCGCGTAGACACATCAGCATATGACCTGATGTACAGAGTCGACTTGAGAGAGAAGGGCGAAGGTAAACGCGATCGGAACTTTACATTGGCTCATCATCGATGTCACCAATGGTCATGTCGGGATGATAGAGCATGAGATCGCATCGGTACCGGGGAGCCCGAGCAGACAATGCACCTGCGCGCTTCGACTCGAGTAACGGGAACTTCAAGTCAAGAGTTGAGCTCTATGAGGCCAGAGGGCCTGCACCAAAAACTTGGATCATGACAGGCCGTAGTTCCAGTTGCCCCAACTATCATATTACGACTTCGCTATCTTTGGATCATACAATGGGCCATGGTTTTCACTATTTCGAGGTTTTACTATCAGAAACATAAAGTGAGCTATACTATGAAAATTATCGTGAGTAACGCACCCTCTCTAGTCCGCCTTGGCGTGGCAAATTAGCCATCAAACATAGTTTACTGAGCCTCTACAGGAGCCACATACGTCGTAAGAGGGCAGTGAAAACCCCTGAAACAAGGCTGGGAATCAAGGGAAAATTAAATGCAATGAACAATAGTGATTGGTTCGTTTTATCTCCATTCTCCACCTTAGAGTTGCATTGTTGGTTGGAAGTATAATGGTATTATTGAGGCGCTTTCAGTGTTAGTACGTTTCAGACACCTAAGAGATACCCCGCAGACATATAATTTTAGCTACAATGAATCCCCTCATTGGGTCCATAGGCAGAGATATATTCATAAGTTGGATCTGCACCTTTTTGGTAAGCATCCTGCTAACCGCGCGCTGTATGAAACTCTGCGTTGCATCCATATCATACATCAAGAAACAGCGACCTATCAGTCACTGGAAACCAGGCGCTCTTGTGATCAGATCATGCATTGCCAAGTGAAGAACTCCTCACCCTTGTTTCCTGACCCTAATTTATAGATACCGAAGAGATATAAAATCGAGCTCGTTCACCCTCCTAGAATAATCATCCAGTAGTTTCTGGCAATCAGTCCTTCAATCCTTCAAGGGCCCCGAAATTTCCCTGCCTTGTTACATATCACTTCGTGGATAAGGTGAGTCTCATTGCGGAGAGGTTCTTTATACTTAATTAAGCAAGCAGGACTAACCAACTTAGTCTACGAGCCATGTCCGGGCTAAAGAACTCTGGAAAGAAGGCGGTTGATGCCATCTTGAATCCACAAAAAATCGATGTTGCTTTCCAAAAGTTTACCAGACCGACCGTTGGGGCTGGCAAGACCGTATTCCCGACTTCTCAACGGGACTTGAAAAATATTGGGTTCCATTTCGACCTTAGCGACCACACCCGTCAGGTGCCGGACAATAGACCCAATGCGAAACCAGGCGCTACCCGAACCAGCCATGTTATCAAGTGGCAAGCAGCTGCGCAAGCTGAGTCAAAGTCAATCAAGGACTGGATTAGAAAGAATGGATTGCACGCAGAGGTTCAGACACTTGAGATCCCAGAAGACGCCACCAAGGAGGAGTTCGAGCAAATCCTGAGAACGGCAGCAAACAAACTTTAGAGTACCTATCCATCATTTAAGATTTCAACAATCATCTGTTGTGGGCCTGATCATGATATACAATCTGACCACGTGATTGGAATATGAATGGTGTTATGGCACTATTTACTCAGCGCCTCTCTCTTTCCTTCCTGTTTTGATTATTTTCACCTATGCAGTGTTGCCGAAATTGAAATGTCGTTTGTAAGCTATACATTTTTTCATCTAGAAGAGTACGTATGGATTCACTACAGTCTAGCCAAAATATGTCAATGTACAAGCAGAATGAAACGTTCTAATAATAGATCACCGCGACAAGTAGCGAGTTTGATTTGATGTCGGAGTAGATGCACTGGCATACCGGCATACCGGAGGATCCATTGATCCTATGCATTTTGTAATTTTAGATTAGTAATCGGCGGCCCATATAAATTGTTAGGAAAGTCGATACAGCAATACAGAGAGTTGAATACCATTGATTGGACCCTACATTTTACAATACGGCCCACGCCGACATTTGATTTATGCCTTAGGCTTCTCACGGCCTTGGGTTTTATGCAACCCCCTAATCGATGTATCCTAGACAACAGAAATTCAGACCATACAAAATCGGGTAACCCAAAAGACGAGAGTATTCCTGCACACAAGGAAGGAAAAGAAAGACGCGTTCTCTCGTTCAGGGGAACCTACCTAGATGGGCAATGTGGGTCCCGCATATCATTTAACAGTATTCCCAGACGACAGTATTCCTAGGTGATGGTGTTCCGATCTATAATATTTCAAAAGGGTCACTTTGGTAACAGTGACGTTAGACCCGGGGCCAAAAAGTCTGCACAATATCGACACAGCATCTCCTACTTCGTAACTTGTCGCGACATACTGTAGCGCAAGTTTCGATCCCAACAAAAATAAAATAACAGTAAAATGTACAACATGACACAATGTTATATGTGTTACTGAGTAAATACTCGATACAATACTGTACTATACAGGACATGGGTTCTCAGCGGTTGGTGGGTAAACCCATGGGCGAGGTCCCAGACCAAGTATCGGTCATCACGTGAATGTAGTTAGCGGCTATGGAGCTCACCTCAATTCCTAGCAAGCTTCCACGGCGTCAACTGATAAAGCGAACCTGTATCAGGCAACACCCCTACGTGACTGAATGTTTTTTCACTACTATAGTTTTTGAACAATGGTGAATTTTCCCCAGAGACTCGCCATTACCCGAAGTGTATCATCCGCTCCCTGTTTGCGGAAACCGTTGGTCTGTTCCAGGCACCCTGCCATGTCTGCTTCCTCCCGCCATCACTTATCCACCAGTCCACCAGCATTCCGCGAGGAATTCTTTCGAAATACATCACGACGATGGATGTAGGTGAAGCCTATTATTGCTTTGATCGTAACCACTGACTTCCAGCTAGATTCAACGAGACCGACCGCTTGAACGAACGATACGTCAAGTTTCGACCAACAGAGCTTCAACGGATCGCCGGCGAAGCAGTACAACAAGACTATTGCCCTGATATTACTAAGTTTGCAGAGGGAGGCTTCAACAAAGTGTTTCTTCTGCGAGCAAAGAATGGCCGTGAAGTGATCGCGCGAATTCCGACTCCCATTGCCGGGCCTCCTCATTATACAACCGCCAGTGAGGTGGCCACCATGAACTTCTTGCGATCTGTCCTCAAACTTCCGGTACCGGAGGTCTTGGCTTATTCAACAACATCGAATAATCCCATCGGAGCAGAGTATATTCTGATGGAGCGAGTGAAGGGAGAGAGTCTTTCTTCACGGTGGTTATCTCTCACTACCGACGAGACGAAAGATATCATGACACAAATCGCAGATATGGAGAGGAAGATTTTTGACTTCCATTTTCCTGCGTATGGAAGCTTATATCACAAGAAGGACCTTGCCGGGGAAACCCAGATACCAATCCTGGAAGATTTCTGTATCGGCCCTGTGTCTGCTCGGCAGTTTTGGCATGGCGAACGAAGCAAAACTGAAATTGACCGTGGACCCTGTACGTTCTTCCCCTTCTGTTCTTGGTTTTTAGAAAAATAATCCCTATGACCGGGACTGATTATTGGCAGGGCTATCACCCGAGGACTGTGTTACATCCGCGGCTCGCCGAGAGATGGCTGTCATTCAGCACTACGCCAAAGCTCAGCCTCGCCAAACTTTTCTTTTACCGACTAACTATGACATTCTTCCCTCTGAGCACACCTCGTTACTTTCGCGATTCCTACAATTGGCGCCTCATATAATCCGACCGGGTTCTTACAGCGTTCCGACGCTGAGACACCCCGATTTGAGTCTGAGTAACATTTTGTTGGCACCTGGATCAACCAAAATCATCAGTATCATCGATTGGCAGGATGCTGTGATATTCCCCCGCTTCATGCAAGTGGGTTATCCCGCATTCTGCGAGCACGATTCCTCCCAACCTCAAAGTATGCATATTCCATCTCTTCCCGATGATTTCTATGAGATGGGAATCGAACAACAGAGACAATGCAGAGCCGTATTTCGCTTGGAAGAGGCCAATCTTTACTACACAGCCGCGACAGGTGTACACAATGAGGAGCACATGGATTTGTTGAGACTTCCTCATCTTGGAATGCGGCAGTATCTCCTTCGCCAGACAGGGTATCCCTGGGATGCAGACGTAATCAACTTACGTGCTGCGTTAGTAGGTATCACGACTCCATCGGTATGGAGCAGTATCTCCTCGGCCGCTTGTCCAGTTGTGTTCAGCGATGAAGAACGAGAGGCTGCCATGGTGGAGTCGAGGGAATGGAATGAGTCTGAACAGCTATTGTCCCGGGTTAGAGAACACCTCGATATAGATCCGGAAGGCGGGACCGAGCCAGATAACTTTGAGAGGGCGGTGGAGGGCAATCGAAAGTTTCGTATGGAAATGGTTCGGCAAGCAGAAGTCGACCAGCGCGAGATATGTTGGCGAAATTGGCCGTTTAAGGACAATGAGGATGACAGCATGCCTTCCGGGGATATCTAACTCTTGACGCGAATAAACTATGCTTGCTCATTTCTTAAACTTCTTGATTGCCCAAATTTTTAACATTCAAGTATAATGATGGATTTCAAACCACGGTGCAATAAGGCTACCATGTCTAACTAACAAATGTATGTAATTTCGATCAAGGGACCAGCAGACGCTGCTCCCAACGTGAACGCAATTCACTCTAAATAACTTCAAGAATCAATATTCCCCTTTGTTTACTTGGAAGCGGTCTCTCCGGGATTTGATGACTCACCTGCCTTCTCATTTAGCAACGAGCTTTGACGTCAGAAGAGCTAAAGCAACTTGAGAGGCTTGTGGGTCGCAATCTCGAACCGCCAAATAACCGTGTCCCAAGATGTGTGACGCATGTTTCTGTCGCCTTCGTGAAACGGGTCACGCGTTTATTTGGCGGGTGCCTCGGGACTCTGGGAGCTAGTAACGGATCGAGATCTCGTGGTAATTTGAAGCGCGTACACTACTTGAGAATGTCGCATATGAATCAAGAGAGCAGACCAAGCCCTTGAAGATACCGAAATAAAGGGACTTCCATCTTCATCATTCGATAGGGGAGCCTATCGCAACCCTGCTGTATACATAATTCAAGACCCGTGATTTCCAGTC
>JACVQR010000397.1:0-14308 GCA_019827475.1 Penicillium cf. chrysogenum | reverse complement strand
CTTGCACACTTGTCGGTTTCCTTTCGGCCACTTGTCCTGCATGACATCAAGAAAAGCAGAAATATGAAGTTGGATCTTCTCACGACACTCACGAACAGCACCATGCACAATAGACTTGTCGCTCCGCTCTACGGCCCCACCAGGGCATTCCCAGGTGCTTTTGTGGCTGACTCTCTCCGATCTCTTGACGAGAAGCACACGATCCTTCAGAGGTGAAAAGATGAGGACCCCAACTTCCAAGTTAGACGGTGCTTCAGAAAGGGGGCGACGGAATTGTTCGAGGTGTTGCGGGACACGAAAAGCTGACAGTTCTTCCTGCACTGCATCCATTTGATCCAGGAGATTTTGCACTTGGTCTTCTGTATCCCGAATAAATTCCCGGCGCTTGTAGTCCCAGAGCAAAACATACCTGTGGAATGTTAGAGCCGGTGTTATATACGAGAGTCCTGGTTTGAACTTACACAAACTCGGTACACCTGTAGTCACGATCCTCGAATGAATTCCATATGTGAGATGCAAGACCTCTGAGGTCCGGGCACTTATACGTGACCGGGAAGATGATGGTGGCGATAGCTTTCTCACGTGGAATGTCTTGAATCCACTTTATTGAGATGTTCTTCTCCCGGCTCACACTTGTGCTCCCGGAAGGATGAGTATAGGTGATTAGCCAGTGGTAGTCACAATCCCCATGTACGCACCAAAGCTCAATGGAACTGATAGGAATGTCATCGCCAGGACAGCCCGCAAGCTCAAGAGTGTTCATTTCATTAGACATGGTTAGAATATGTGAAAGAGATGGAGAAAATGATCCCAGAGTAGTCTAATATTGCGATTGTCTACCCTTCCGTCGGATGGAGGGGAGGTGTCGTATTATATGATATGCCTGGTTCCGGCAGTACGATGATCTCTTTGTTGGGATGAGTGCTAAGAGATGTCGATATAGTCTTGGGATATCGATACTCTAATACAATAGCCTCTCTGTTTGGGTTCCAGTGCTCACGCGTGTCCTGGAGTAGAGCAGGAGATGGATCTTGGAGTTCGATATCTTCACCCCACGAGAATGTGCTGGAGTAACGACGCTCTCTTTTTGAGTCTTGGAGTTTTGAAAGGAGTTTTTTTATCTTGTGAAGCAAAAACAAGTTGAAACGAGCCATATACCAACAACAGGTTGCTATGATGAAATTAAGATTGGAGTGAATGATATCCGAGGAGGCCTGAGGGAAAAATTGCGTCCTTATATTGAATGAGCAGGAACCAGTACCATGCCCATTGCAGATGCTATGACCATGATTATATTTATAACTGTTACTTGGGAAGCTCTCATCCCCCTCCCTGCTCCAGTAATGACCGTATCTCTTCCATATCATTCCTCTTCATGGGTCTATGCCATACAACGCGACTGAAGGCGCCATATTTAGTTTCCCCCGCTTTGTGATGCATATTATCATTTGCATGGTACTAACTTGTCTTGAGGTCTTGTGTTAACAGGTACTGGATCATGAAGTCTAAGAGGTTCATTATAACTTAGGTGAAATTTAAGATTTACCTAAGAAAGGCTGAATTATTCGTAATATACATTCGGAACAAAGCGGCACATTTCCCGAACATCTCTGACTCATCTTCTAGATTACATAACTATTTCGCGTCGTCGGTCAGCCTGCTCATATTGCTGCCCAAAGAGTTTCTGGTCTAGTAAGGAAACAAGATGTCTGGTGACATATTTCATATTATCTAATCTGAAGAGTGTGCTCATCGGCAGATCCAGATTAACTAACTGATAGTACGCATCAGGTCACATCACATGACAGCTGAATGAAGCCCCGCTCTTCTCCCGGAACCCCACGTTGAAGCATCATAATTTATCATCCGGCTGGCAGAAGCCAGTGGCGGTGAACGACAGACAGGTATAAACCATTTCTAAAAAGATATTACATGGTACGCCCCCAGATAGTCCACAATGCTGTGATCAACGATCCAGTTTTCACGTTTTGGCTACGGCGAATGGTTGAATCCCAATTCAGCGGACTCTCCCCTAACACCAGTCGAAAAGACTATCCTGACCATTAAACTGACGGATATTATGTCACAGTGAATATATTTCCACGAGCTATGCAATCAAATTATGTGCCAATATCGCAAGACGTCGCAAATGATGAAACCAGGTTGATAGCGGAAGCTGTGAAAAATGTCAGTAAATACAACGACACAGATGACTTAAGAGGCGGGTTCTGATGAAATTTCCTAGTTCGGAGGTGATTTTGAAGAGTTGAAGGTGGATATTGAAGAAAGCTGGACTACATACACGGTCAAACTTTTCGAGAGTTCATCCATGCAGCGGTTGATCGTGTTTCGGCCTCCTTCGTCGTCCAGGTTCTTCAACTGTATAAGGGTTAGGAACCCACAAGGCGCTGTTGAATGGGAGGTACTTCGGAAAAGCGACACATACATGGGACTAGTACCTACCGACTGTCAGTTTGAAGCGATGCTGGTCGAACTGAAGTTGTTTACGAGGAAGAAGGATTTGAGTTAAATATTACCGGCAAAGAGAATTGGTGGCCGAATCGGATAGCATCATCACGCGGTATAGAGATAACAACAGTCGCAACACGGTCTTCAATGGGAATCGTAAGGATAATGCTATGACGGTTTGCGGACAACGAATGGAGATCTAGAAGTCTATCCAATTTGGAACCTGGAACAAGGAATGCCATTTCAATGACTTCTTGTGCGGCTTCTGCTTCGGTATGAGAATAAGTTTAGAGAAAGATCTCAAGGTACTAACCGTTCACACCAGTAACATGAGATTGTTGCTCTGCTCGCGGGGTTATGTGGTCGCTTCCTACTTCATGATATAGATCTACCGTCTTTTAGTCTTCTTTACTCAGAGCCTTAAAGGCATACTTACTGGCCAGAAACGCCTCAAATTCGATTGAATTCTGGAGTGGCTGCTCAGCTGCCAGCGTCGTTAAGATCTCGTATAGACTGGCAGGGTATCGCAGTTGTTTTTCATCGTTTTCAGGAGTCAGGAACTCGATAAGATAATCGAACAGGCTTTTAGACATGATGTTCGAATCCCAAGCACTGGGAGGAAAGGCTGCTGCCCAGATGATTGTTGCACTCGGAGGTAGCCTGCGAATTATTTCACAACGTTCACGAGTTAACTTCTTCCTTTTCTGGACAGGCGGCGAGTCAAGTTTTGACTCTTCTGGAGGATTGAAGAATAACTGCATGTTCCGGATAAAGATGACGCGATTTTTCAACTCATTTGTCTTTATCATGTCTGACCTGACGTATTCTGCCTGAGACAAAAGTTTTTGTCCTTCTGCGACAATTGCATCCTTCCGCCGTCTTCCAAGTGACTTAACCTCCTCCGTAACAGTCGCTACAGTCTTGTTAAGGTCCAAGCTTGCAGCCTCCAAGGACTTGTACTCTTCGTGACCAAGTTGCACTCTCCCATACTTTAGAGCCTTAACAATAGTGGTTGCTTGACTGCTGAGTTCCCGCAAGTGAGTCATGATCACGGTCGGATCGCATGATGCCGAGGTCTTGGCGTCCATATTGCGCGCTAGGCTGGGAGAAATGTAAATTCTGGGTCCGTAAGAGTTCTTTATTGTGTCCAAGCGAGCAGATTATACGAATACAGAGTACCTAAATATTGACCCAAGTTATGGACTTTCCATAATCCACCTAACTCTGAACCCCGCCCGCCTGGGTGACGTGTTGCTAATATCCGAACCTAAGCCTCCAAGAAGAAGCCTTACCACATCTGGAAGGAGACCGCACCAATTCAACATTCTCTTCCCTTTATAGGCCAGTTTGCTAGGCGTCCGGACTTAGGTGAAATCTCAAAACAACATGATAAAGTACGGAGTATAAATAGACCTAACACACTAAGCAAAGCCACGTCAGCCGACAGGGTATTTAGTACTTAAATATTATGTGTACTTTATTAGAAGGGAGATGATCGGCAAGCCCTTTCTAGCTCCGCTTCTCTTAGACCAGTAGATATGGATGTCTATCACAGGGTGCCATCTTTCTACCTCCGTCGCTCCAACCGTATTGGGTTAGTGCGATCAATGCAAGGACCTGTTTTCTGACTGGTTCACGCGCTCATCTATCACAGATTGAATGCAAGTAGAATGGCACTAAATTTCAAGGCCATGGGAACCGCCAAAAGACTCCTGCAGCTACCCAATGGAAGCCGAACATAGAGGTTCAGCGAGCACTCATTTACTAACAGGGTTTAGTGCCCATTAGCGCTTTCCTGGAGCCTTGTCACTATTCATTCCCCCGCAGTGTCAGCGAACGGATATTGTCAGATTGGGGCTCGGACCTTATAGTGATTCACACTTGTGCTGCAAGGTGCATGTCCAATGCTTTATTCATAGCACTCGAAATCTCTAGCTCTGGTACAACAGGCCAAAAGCGTGCACTAGCGCATGCTGAACATCAGTCAGGACCCCCCCCTCCCCCCAAATTTACCAAGACTTTTCTCTATTTAAGAAGTCAAGCTAACAGACAAATTATCATAAGAACCAAGATTCACGTCTATCTAAACCCCTCTCCAAGCTACACCTAGCTATTCTCCTGAACATTGGCGTAACAATACAATAGCAGGCTCACAACCTACCCCTCTACGTCTATCCACGATGCCTCAGGATATTGATCCCAGCGCTCGAAGGGAAGTTAACAGCGCGCTCATTAGCTCTGGGAGCGCTGCTGTCGGACAGATGGTTGATACCGCCAATTCCTCTGTTGAGAAGCGTCGCAGGAACAAAGAGGCGCGAGAGAAACGCGAGGCTGAAGAGAAAGCCGCCAGCGAAAAGGGGGCAGATGCCGCTGTTCGTCTCAACTCCTAACCCTTCAAAAGTTGAAGCCCCCGGACATGCTATGTACTGACGGTTATCAATAACAGAAGGGCGGTGTCTCTAGCTAGTCAATTCTTCTGAGTTGATATACTGGCCTTACGAGTGGTCTATAGCCAGAAGTTAGATGACTCTTTCTACCATTGCAACCTACAACTTCATTTCCTACCAGTCGTTACTGTATTCATTCTTTCGTTATTTTCGCTCACAGCTTGGGGAAGGCATACTCCAGGAAAAGGGGGTTGCTTTAGTACATATCTTCTCTATCTCGATTATAGTATATCTATTAAGGAACAGATGTGGATGTACTTGGAAATCAACTTGTCTGATTGACCTTTATCCAAGGTCCTCCAGGATTTAGGACCAAAAAGAGCTAATGTAGAAGTTTACTTTTCCATATAATATAATTGTAGCCCTTTAGAGATAGGTTTTGAATTAGTAACCAGAATTAGGCGAATTACTGCCGTTTGGCGGCTGCAGGGCTCTGAATAATTTGATCCCATATAGCTAGGTGCGCCCAGTATCGTTACGGATGTTGCACTAAGAAATTGCTGCCGAGACACCTAAGGCATGCAAAGCTCGAGCCGCCCAACCATAAAACAGGCCAGCCCCCTTCCTTCGTCCGCAGGCCTCGGCTAGCTCACTCCCTCACCTAAGTTGCATCTCCCCTAGTGCTCGCCCTTCTATTGATTGAAGTCTTCATTGACGTTATGGACACTAACGCGCTTATCGACATCGTTCACGAGTTGCAAGGTCAACTTTGGGTCGACAAGGTGAACGAGTCCTACAGAACGGGCCGTCTCTGCCAGTGGGTGTCGACCTTCCATTCCGACAAACTTCCCTGTCAACTTGACGGTACCTTTCACCATGGTGCATTTAATGCTGGTATGAAGATGGTCTTCTGTGACAGTACTGCGTGGATGGTTCGTTTCCCTCGTGTAGGAATGGTCTGTGATGACTACGCCGACGAGAAGGTTGCCATGGAGGTCGCGGCTCTAGGTCTCATCCGCAATCGGACTACCATTCCCGTCCCGAGAGTCTGGGCGTGGGGTCCCGCTGCCAGCAACCCACTTGGTCTGGGCCCGTTTATCATAATGGACTTCATTGATGGTGTGAGCCTTAGCGATCTTCTCCAGGACCCCAACACCGAAAGTCCCAGCAGAGTTATAAGAGAGGATATCAGCGACAGTGATATAGAGGTTATCTACAGGCAGTTAGCGAATTTTTTGCTTCAGCTTTTCAAACTCGATTTTGACCGGATTGGCAGCCTGGTATCACCACAGGCCGAAGCCCATAGCCCTACACCGCCACGACCCCTAACTTTCAAAGCACATAGCATCCTACAGAATGGAGGAGTTGATACTTTTGGTATGCCTTAATATCTTCTTTTTCCCTTCTCTTCCTAAATATCCTCACTGATTTAGTATATTAATAACTGAATAAATGATGTCTAGGTGACCGAGCCCAGGGGTTTGCAACAACGAATGAGTATTTTCAATATATTGCCGGGCAGGACTGGGCGCAGCTTGTTCAGCAGCCGAACTCAACTGTTGGTTTATATGATTCTAAAAACAAATATGTAGCATTCAAGGTCCTCAAATCCCTGATACCTGACTTGGTCAACGCGAAGTATGACCGTTGCAAGTTTAAGCTGATTTGCGACGACCTTGGCCTGGCGAACCTAATTGTCCGTGGCAGGCAAGACCTCACTGTTATTGGAGTTGTGGACCTCGAGTGGTCTTACATCGGACCCGCCCAGCTGTTTGGCTCGGCGCCGTGGTGGCTTCTTCAAGACAGGCCCGTCAACAGCACGTGGGATTACAAGGGCGACGAGCCGCCTAAGATTGCTACCCGGTACTTCAAATATCTAGATATTTTCATACGCGTCTTGGAAGAGGAAGAGGCAAGAATGCCAGAACATAAAGAGAAAGAACTCTCTAGTCTCGTCAAGTGGTCACAAGCCTCCGGAGCCATGTGGCTGCACATGCTGCTGTCATCTGGATTCAATGATCATCGCAGTTTTCCTTTTACGCAACTACGTCGACATTTGGGGGCTGAGTGGGCGAGGCGTGAGAAGGCATTTGGTCACGCAGAAGAGCTTCAGGCGTTCGCGGAGTGGAAGGTGAACGAGTTGGATAAGTATGATGAAGCCTTGGAGAAGATGGAGGAGAACAAAGCGCTCGTAGACAGCGGAAATATGACAAAGCAGGAATTCATTGCGAAGGCTTTAATAGAGCCAGGCTGTATCCCTTGTTCGTCGTTGTCTGTTACGAATGGTATAATAAAAAATGACGAGGGATTGCTCCACAAGGTGGCTGCCTGGCTTGGCTTGCAAGCTGCAAAGTTGAGAGCGGTCGGAAGGACAGGATGAGGAGATGTTATATTACCAGAAGGACTGAAGTTTTTGTTTCTTGATCTCTTGCACAAAAAAATAACTTCATTTGATTCATCATCTCTTAGAAGTAATAAGTTTCACTCCGTTTCACCTTCACCTGTAGTTCTTGCAAGATTGTAGTACGCAGTAACACAAAAACAATCAAGTAGACAGAATATTGGATCAATTCACTTGTGACAGCCACCTCTCATCAAGAAGCGATTTCAGTTTCGCTGTTGTGACTGGATCTCGCCAAGAGGAAATCTCTGAATAGAGGCGGCAGGAAGAATGGGTAAAAACAGCGAAAGATCAAAGGAATCAACGCTATACCACAACGGGCAGTCACACCACTTATCTCTGGGAGCGGTAAGCGGTGGTACGCAACAGAATGATGGTTCAATGAGCCGTTTTCAGCACGCATACAGACGAAAATTATGTGGAAAGTAGTACTTTTTCTTCCAATAGTTAAGCAGCAAACAGTGAGAAGGATGCCCAGAATGGCTATGCATCACGTAACGGAATACCATCCCGACTACCATTGATGGTATACCGAAAGGTATACAATACAAGACACGGCACGATGATTGGATATACCCTGAGAATACCACGGTGGCTATACAGATGAAACCCAACCCATGGAGTTTGCCTGGGATCACGGTCCACCACAGGGACAATGCAAGGACTACCCATAAAAAGTAATTGCTTAATGCACGGCTCGAACTCCGCCAAGTATCACATCATCACAAAATGTTGCCGAGCTTCAACAAGTAGTCCTGCAACAGCAACCAGCCGTACTCATAACGTCGTTTCTTCAACATTCGACTAATGACAGGGTGCAGTAGACCGGACGATCGGAAATACCATTGGCCATGAAATCGGTTAGCAAGATGCCGCGCAAATGTGAATGGGGATGGCGATGGTGATGTTGATGACGGTGACGGTGCTGAATAGCCGGCCGGAGCCATGAACGAGGCATTTATGCCATTGGATATGGTCCTCCGAGGCGCAATTTCGTCACTATCCCAAGTAATCCAGTCGCATAGCAGGACGCTCGGGATCAACATGGACTGGGGCGAAGGCAGAGACGCAGGGACGGGCAACCGCCGCAAACGGGTAAGACGGTGTGAGGGATGATGGGTAGGACTAATAAGCGTAAGCTGTAACGCGTAATCAACCTTGCAGCCTGTTCGAGCATCAGTCTCTTTGGTCCTTGAATCAGGGAAGCGCGGATGATAAGATGAGTACCTTAAAAAGCTGGTAGATAAACCGAGGTCCCGTACAAACAAGCGACGCATTTTCGAACAGTATAGGCTAAAGGGTAGAGAATACTAAAGGGGGATGATCCAACTCAGCTGAAGGAATGCCTTTCCGAGACTCTGGAAGCGGAGGCGACGGGAAAAAAAGGGCGTAGCCGCAATTTCCGACAAGGGAAAAGGAGGGGTTTGGGGTGGCAAAGAAGGCAGCATGATTTTTCATTTTCGGAGCAGGCGAGATGAGGGGGCGCGATCGGGTGAGTGCAGAATATGGAGGGGTGTTGAAGGAAAAGGAGGGAAATGGGAGGACCAGAGGGTATGAGGTTCTTCTATACTCGGAGGTGACGGGCAATGATGACAATACGGCGTTTTGAGCCGACTAAGCCGAAAGCGGCAAAACCAACTTCAACGGTGAATTCACAGGTTAGAATTACAACTATACTGCCGTAATACCCAAAAGCTCCGACAGTTTAAAAAGCAGGGCACAGCAAATCATGCGCATTCCCAATCAGACTATGCCATGGAGAAGCAGAGCTACCGGACTTCCAGTTATATTCATTTGCATATAGCTAACCCAGAATACCTCCTTTCGAATTGCAAGGTACGTTTTGAGTCGAGCTGAGTGACTAGTTCGTTGACAGGACAGCGACGGTGGCAAGTAGTCAAAAGTGATGAGGCTATGCTAACAGTTTGACTGTTTCAGTCCGTTTCCTTGAAGGATGCAAGGAAGATCCTCCACAGCCTGGTTCTCATCCGGATTTCCGGGATCAACAAGGATTTTGGCCCAGATCTTATGGCTGTCAGCAGCTGCAGCTTTCAAACCCGCATTTGCAGCGTTCTTGTTGGCTTGGAGGATCTATTCATGTTTTCCATCCATCACTGAGCCTTTGTCAGATAGCAAATTGGACTTCGCGTCGTCCTTAGGAGTCCGGCTGGGGAAGACGCGTTGCTGTAGTACTTGAGGACAAAACAGCGAAGTGGCAACCGAATATTGGTGTTATGATCTGCTGGATAGCATGGACTGCTTTTCGTAGTATTTGATGGTTCCAATCACTCTGGCAGGTCATCATCTGGGACATCGTCAAGTTCTTGCCCTGCCTCCCAAGCTTCCAGCCATTCTGCCAACCTCCTGGGGGGGCCGGGTTGATCAGCGAATATTCCGTGGAAGTTCTGGATCTTATACGGAGCGCCCTTAAATCCGCGTGCTGGATACCAGGAGAGATCAGGATCACATCCTTTCCATTGAACCCGATATTGTAGCTTTCCTCTAGATATTCGTGAAGCTAAGATACGTTCCACTTCCCATTCTCGCTCGTCGATGGTGTTGCATGGGATCTTAGTGGGAATATAATCTCTGGAGGAAGGCATACCCTCCCTAGACCTTCTAACGTTTCTGGGCCCTTGGGTGGACGAAACGTCTGCAAGACGATGCGGCTCCTCGTCAAGGGAGAACCGAAATGGAGGTGCCTCGGGTTTAGTTAGGGAATTTGGCTCAAAAGAAAAGAAGTACGAGGTTCCCGACGCGCGGGTTTCGATAGTGAGAATGGCATGCCCAAAGATATCTTGGCTGCTGCAGGGCTCTGCAGACCGCGCAGATGCTGTGCCACGTAGCGGGTTCCCTGAACGTCCAGAAGATGCATGGGTGGCCACCTTCTCCGCAGGTCTATTTGCACGCCTGCGTCTCTTGGCGAGACGCGGGCTCTCTTCCATGTCAGAGCAGTTGGGTCGGCGGACAGGTATAGCATGAAGGCCCGGTTGGCAGTCGCGGGGTCGGTGGATTTTTTGCTCCACGATTCGTGTATGGGCAACTTCAAAGGCCTTTCGCCGTGGCGGCTTTGTGATAGCGGATGAAAGATCTAGATTAGGGGCAACTTCTGCTAATTGGCGATTGAATGCTTCCTTGGGCCCCGCCGAACGAGACTGGTCTGACTCTGAACAGAGTTGGTCCTCTGCGCTGGAATCATTCACCGCAATTGAAGGCGATCGTCGATCGTTCGGAAGTAGTTCACATTCACTGACGGCTGGACTTGACACGTGCTGCTTCAACTGCTGCGGGACATTGCCCAAAACGTTCTGATTATTCTCTTGTCCCCCAATAGGCTTGTCAGTGCTCTCATTGTAAGGCACATGGCGTGATGGGGTGCTGCAAAAATTCATGTCATGATTGTCGTTCGGGGGACTCGAACAGCTCTGGTTGATTACGTTAGACTCGTCAGAGGTGGAAGGCTGTATGTCTGCGAAAACAAATCAGATCGTTGCACAAAGCAGATGTGCGTATGGGATGGATGCCCTTACCTAAGGAATGATCCTGCTCCTGTAGGTCCGGAGATGGAGTGCACAAATGGCCATTAAGATCTGTAGAGATTTCACTACTTTCACGCGCCGTTGTCCTTCCGAAGGGGCGAGGGGAATCGGTCCTTTGTCTGGGGCTGGAGAGACACGAAGTTAGGGCTGCAGGCTGAAAGTAAGTCAAATGACATAACGCGAAATTCTGACTCTAAAAGCGCTGACTCACAGATTGTGGAGGCATCGAAAGTCTTGCTGCTGGTTTCTCGCTGCGTGCGCTGGCTGTCCATGGCTGAAAATGTCACCTGTGATGCTGCCTTCGCGAACTTGGACAACTCGACATCAAATGAATTCAGCCGCGCAGGGCCGCATGGAGACTCCCTCTCATGAGGACGGTCAAAAAATGGAATACCGTCGCCGCGAGGGAGGGTGGTGCCGGCAGCCGTACCTGGGAGGAAAGAAAGGCATGGGTTTATAGACTGGGAAGAAGGAGCCGGCTCCGGCTGCAGTGATTTCGAGGGCTGCGGCCGGTAGAACTCGATATTGTCCAGATCTACCAGAGCCCTTCGTGGTGCTGGCTGGGTCATCGTGGAGGGATGGGAAGATGGACCCGGGAGATCTCCGAGAAAGAATTTGAAGTGGTTAAAAAATAAAGATAAATGACTTATACAGCTTTCTGTGCAGACACGGACAAGACCAGCTTTATAGCATAGCAGTTCAGCAGCCACTCTTCAAGATTTGAGACGGCCAGGCGACCAGCAGAACTGCCCGGAAACTCGTAGATGGCCTTCCCGACTCCGCAGTCCCAATTGGCCCAGCAAATCCGAACGAATGTTGGACTCCCTGCCGCCAATAAGCCCGTCCAACACCTCAGGAGATGCAGGCCGCACGGATCTCCCGGTTTGGGAACCCAGAGACCCACCGTCGGGGCTGTGCCGTGTGGTATCAACCAGTAGATTCTGACGAGGCAGTGACGACGAAGTTGGACGCATCATTGCCGTCGGACATTGATCAGTTGTCCGTTGGAGGGGAATGATCAGCAGAAAGGAGCCCCCTTCCCTGTTGTGTCCTTCCGTCACCGTACGAGGCAAAGTCGGGATGAGCAGGAGCAACTGAGGCATTTTTTTGATTGGCCTTGATAAGACAGCCTTGTCGAGGCGCATCATGAGATCCTGGAACGGCCGCCCGAATGGCACGCTAGAGAGAATCTAGGCCCAGGCCATCCTCCGCCAGCCGACCTTGGAAGTTCACAAGGAACGAAAAAACCGCCCAGTGCAAAGGAGAGAGTGGTGGAAGTCAGACGGAGTTGAGGTCAAGAATCGTCGTCGCGGTCTATACAGCCTGGTGGAATTGATTCCGCCAGATGGATGAAACCTTCTTCTCCTCCACCTCCTCCATCCTTTAGGCAGCAACATTTCTTGCCTCTCAGCCGAGAATGTCCATGCCCAACGAAACAAGGCGCGCGCTGAGCGCCAAAAGAGGAGTTCGCAGCTCACAACAGCGAGTCAGAGAACTACATTCATGCCCATCAGTGGAGACGGCAGGTCGTGTGATGATCCGAATTTTCAGCCCGGGCTGGAAAGGCTGTGCAGTTCAGCCGGAAGTCGGAGATGACCGTTCCATCGTGCAGGACGGGCGAAACAGGGGCAGTGCCGTGAGGGGAAGAACGAGCAGTTGTCGTCGAGCGACGCACTCGACCCTTATATAGTCCGGAGGGTCAGAAGACGGGGCGGTGGACGGCGGCAGTACCTTCTCGGGCATAGCGCGGGCCACCAAACCGCATCGGGACACGCTATACCGGACGCGGCGGGGCGGCGACGAGGGCTAAACCCGAACGGGGACGCGGCCGGAAACGGCGGCGGCGGCCCAAATGGAAATTCTCCTATTATAAAGATTCTTTATTTTTTTAATATATTTTATTATTTTAGTATACTTTATCTTTTTAATATACTTTATTATTCTAATATATTTTATTATTTTAATATACTTTATTATCTTGCCTCTCCTTGCGGCTGCTGAGCTTATATTATATTATTATATTTTAATTTTAGTAATTTCGCGGAGTCCACAGAAGATAAAGACGAGCAGTATTATAATAAATAAATTTATTATAGCTTTTATACTCAGTGGTATTTTTTCTGTAAAAAGTATAGAAGTTAATAAATAAACTGATATTATATTTATTTATAATATCATCTTTCTTAGTACTCTCTGTGCGGCCGGTGAGATAGAAAGAAAAAAAACTTATATAAAAAAAAAAAAAAATAATTTTATTATTATATTTTAATCTCCGCGATTATACTAAGCCAGAGAATGATAGAGTAGATAACAGTAATTTTATATAATTCTAGATTATTTTATTTTAATTTTCTAAATTTTTATTTTTATATATTAATTATACAGTTCTTGCTATCGGAGAATAAGAGAGATTATATTATTTATTTTATATAAAATATTTTAGTTCTTCTTCTTATAAAAAATATACTTTGTTAATATTATATATTATTTCTTTATATTTTAGATATTCCAGGGGTTCTATATATTCTAAAAATTCTAAAAAATACTGAATTAGAATTATTAAATATTATATAATTAAGTATTACCAGTAATTATGCTTACTGAGCAGGCTATATTAAATTAGAACTATTAAATATTATATAATTAAATATTACTAGTAGTTATGTTTACTGAGCAGGCTATGCCGAATTAAAACTATTAAGTATTATAATATTAAATATTATAAGTAGTTTTATCTACTGAATACAGATTATGCCGAATTAAAACTATTAAATATTATAATATTAAGTATTATAAATAATTCTGTCTGCTGAGTACAGGCTATGCTGAATTAAAATTATTAAATATTATAATATTAAATATTACTAGTAGTTGTTCCTACTGCAAAATAAGAATGAATTATTTAAAGTAAGTATTTATAAAATATTTAAATATTATAATAATTTAATATATTTATCTTATTTCTGGTTTATTTTATATAATATATCCCGGTTCTTTTATTTAAAAATAATATATCTTATTAATACTATGTACTGTATTTTTATATTTTATATATTTCAAGGGTTCTATATGTCTTATAAATTCTAGAAAATACTAAGTTAGAATTATTAAGTATTATACTATTAAGTATTACTGATAGTTATGTCTACTAAGCAGACTATGCTAAATTAAAATTATTAAATATTATATAATTAAGTATTACAGCTGGTTATCTCTACTGTAAAATAAGAACTTTTCTATTTATTTATTAAGTATTATAGTAATTTTATATATATTTATCTTATATCTGGTTTAATTTATATAATATATCCCAGTTCTTCTACTTATAAATAATATATCTTATCAAGGCTATATACTATATTTTTATATTTTATATATTCTAAGAATTCTATGTATTCTAAGAATTCTAGAGGATACTAAGTTGGGATTATTAAGTATTATATTATTAAATATTATTAATAATTATATTTACTAAGTAGGCTATGCTAAATTAAAATTATTAAATATTATAT
>JACVQR010000396.1:523-48644 GCA_019827475.1 Penicillium cf. chrysogenum | reverse complement strand
GGCATACTTGCAATCTCAGGATGAAGATTGTCGTGGGTGCCTACTCATTGCTATCGGTCTTGGAGGGGTTCAAGCTTCCGTTCAGCCATTCATCGGTATGCGCAACTATATGGAGGACGTACCTTGAGGCTGATCAGACAACAGCGGATCAGTACACGGAGCATGAGATGTGAATCAGAGTCACCAATCGGGGCGAACGGGTTGTGGAAGACCGTGAACTCACAATCCAGTATATCTATAATCTTTACTACTGGTAGGTAACCATGTGCATTATGCAGAGACGGGGAGACTTCAGGTAATGACGGTGGCCGGCTAGGATGCCCAATGTCGGCTCCTTGGGCAGCATCGCCACCACGCTGATGGAAAAACACATCGGGTTCTCGTCGGCTTATCTGCTGGATCTCTGTGCGGTCATCCTTTGCGTGTTTATCGTCCAGGTAGCGAAATCCAGATTCGGTGCGTCTTGCAAATCTTTCTCATAGAGCTGTGTCAATAGGTTTAATGATGTTTGGGCCAGTCCATCCGCCCGTCCAAGGCTCTAAGCTGCCTCGTGCTGCTCGATGCTTGTGGTATGCTGTCCGAGGGGGATTCAAGCTCAACGCCGCTCTGTCCCAATATCAACTAGAGACGCATGGACGAGTGGTCCGCTGGGACAAGGAGTTATTGCAGAGCTGCGGGATGCCCTGTCAGCTTTTAAAATCTGGTGCGTTGACTACTTTCCCCTACCCAACCACCGGAATCCGCGTTGCGAAATGTAGAGCTCGTCTAACCCCAATAGCATTGGATGGCCAATCTTCTGGGTTTGTATGGGAGAAGGAGCCCAGGTATCCATCTCGCAGGCGGGGCAAGTGGAAACCCACGGAATCCCTAACGATCTGATCAAATCCGCGAACCCGATAGCCTATGTGATTTTCGGACCCATCGTCCAGAAACAGCTGTATCCATTCTTGCAGAAGCGCAGAATTGCCTTCCACGCAGTGGACCGGATTCCACTAGGCTTTGTCATCATGTCCGTAGCCATGGCGTACTCGGCCGTGGTGCAGGCTTTTATCTATCGTACGGGTCCCTGCTACTCGCACCCCCTTGCGTGCGGGGCCTCAGACAGCGGACAGGTCCCAAACCGCACCCATGTGCTGTGGCAGCTCCCCCACCTTCATCATCATTGCACTAGCGGAAGTGTTCTGCTGGCCCACGGGCTCTGAGTATACCTATTCCCACGCCTCAAAAAGCATGAAGTCGATCTTGCAGGCGTGTTATATCGGGACAGCAGGGCTCGGTTACTTGTTAGGCATGGCACTATCACCCCTTGCGAGAGACTCTTTGCTGGTCGTGATGTGATCAGTAGTTGCCGGGCTGATGTTCATTACTGCCTGTGCGTTTCGTGTTGCATTTCGCAAGTACTAGATCAACAAAGACTTCGATACATACCTATCAAACGAGACTGTTCCAGGCTCTCTAATCGATGGGCTCAGAGATTAACCTGATGAAGGTTTTAGTGTCTTCCTTTTTTCCCGTGAAATGGCGGAAGGACTCCACTGCCATGGGCGCTACCGCTCCATAGGTATCGGGCCTACCCTTACATGATGGGCTTACCGGGGCTTGCCTGTGGTGGGATGTGGTGATCCTTGAAGAAGCTTTGTCTATACGGTGGTTGAGGGTATCTGGATTGAAAGTTCGGTGGTTGAAGAGGTTGGAACAAACCATAAATGAGGGAAGAACATATTTTCCCCTGCCTGTGCTTGACTATATATATATATCAAACACTGTCCGGTAGTACAGAATAACGCTTCGCGTGTGATACATGGAGCTATAGTGTCACTTAAGCTTTTCATCGACTCGTGTGGTACTCACTACTAAGTTCGCTACCGCTGCTGCTCACTGTATAGATTAGTCGAAATGCACGAGCGTCTGGTCATGGGCTGGAGGTCATTCCGCACTGCCTTATTTAGAGGTGGATTATTATGTTTCGTTCTTCCCAACCTTTTCAGCTCCATAAGGGAACGGACCTCGAATACAAGTTGCATCATTGCTGGTTCATACATGTCGCAGACATAGGGAGAAATTCAGACCATATGATTGTGTGTATCTATGGCTCGTCACTACTATCCAGGAGCGGATCATGCTCTGATAGCCCTGGCTTCCTCTCCGCCGGTTGTTCCTGATACAACACAAAGTGCTGGAAGATAAAGATGAGATCGAATAGGACGGTAATGTTTCCCAGTAGGAGTTTGGCAATATTTCCGGTGGTACCCGACCAGTCCGCCTGCAACGAAGAGTCCAGCACCAGCTGCATCAACGACAGCGCAGCACCCGTCAGATCAAGCAGAATCGCGACAATGGAAAGCCCTGCCGTGGACTGCCTTAAGTAGTTCATTGCGGCCTGGGGAGTGTACTTGACGGCGGTTAGGAAAACCTTGATCATGCCGACCACATAAACCTTATGTGAATATGAGAGTCAGCACATATCGGGCTAGTAGTGATTTGATCGCCGCATGCTTTCTTACCACGTCAATCCATTCCCACGACGCTGAAACCCAAACGTACAGAATGGCCAAGGCCACCACCCCCACGCAGGCCCAAATGACCACGAAAGCCAAGATACTCACGCGTTGTGACTTGGACTGAAAGTTCCAGAACCTCGCATAGAGGAAGTGGCTGCCAATCAGGCAACAGACCAGGGCTCCGTGGAGGGCGTAGACAAAATCGTTCCATTGGACGGTCGGTTCGGCGCCCTGGGGATGCCTTTGGGCATACTGGGCCCGCACAACCGGCGAAAAGAGGAAGCAGGCATTGGAAATTGTGTATGCGGTCAAACCGAGGATGTTAAGCACCGCAAAGTCGACAGAGAAGCCGTCCATTGAGCGGCGGCGGTGATTGTGCAGGACTTGCGGGTAGAAAGACAGCGACCACAGGATGAAATAAGTCCAGCCCAGGATTTGGGAGACTGTGTGCGTCCATGTGTCGTTTAACATGAGGGCTCAATATGGACAGAATTGTTCCTCGACATCTACTATGACCGGAGAGAGGGAAAACGGCGCAAGTCGGAGGAAGGGGGAATGATGCGCATTCCCACCTTCGGACCAGACCTGGAGTCCGGAATAGTCCTGGAGTTCGGAATATGCGGAGTTCAGCATATCGAGCCCCTTGCCCCCACGTTGCGGATGATACCATATGTTAGAGCTAGATGAGGGGCCTTATCTTGCCATTTATATTATCCTTGGCTGCGCTAGATCTGCACACTCTTCTTAACCACTCTTCTTAACCACTCTTCTTCTTAACCGCTCTGCTTAACCCCCCTTCTTAACCCCCCTGTTTAACCACTTTTTGGTAGAATCAAGATCGCACTCTAACCCCCATCCCCGTGACATGATTTGCCCTGTGTGATGAAACGCCCCCAACGTACCTGCACATTCGAGTATCGTTGCTCCCAATTCACGTATTGAATATCGCCTGAGAGCAGCAGAAACAATAATCACTTGGTTTTTTATTTGATCGCGCCTTTCCAAACAATAAGTACAAAGTGCTAAAGTGAGAATTACAAGGTGACACGCGCGACTAGAAAATCCGCTGTTTATTACTATGACGCCAAGATCATCCACAAAAACATCTGAGATAGGTAATAAAGACAATTTCGCATTAATTCGCCCACCTAGCTACGTATATTACTTTTTTATATCATCATAATCATGTTTTCTGGGGATATTCCAACCTTGGTGAAATTCTTGGCAACGGAAAGCTACATAAAACATGGAAGTTACTGTAACCAAAAGCCGGTTGTTAAGATTTGCCAAAATCGTTCAATCCCTCTGAAGCCGAAACAGAAGCAAAAACATTGCCTGCTTCATGTTCCTTTACAGCCATTCCCCCATTGCCGATGTCAGTCGATATTATTGAAGTTTGCCGCACTTCCTCATCCTGTGTATGTGGACAAGCAAGAGAGACCGTGGAACACTTCCTCTTTTGATGTCGGAAGTGGACTATGCACTGGACGAAAATGCTGCAATATACCTGTACCCACGGAGGCAACATGTCTTTCTTCCTGGGCGGAAAATCACCTTCGGATGACCAGAACTGGGCGCCGAACTTGGAAGCAGTGCGAGCCTCAATACGATTCGCAATCGCCACGGACCGACTTGACGCCGCTTAACCATGTCGACCAACACAATGACAACCTCCCCCAAACTAACCCACACCAACCACCTTGTGCCAGAGACGGTAGACGCGCTTCAACTGCCGAGGATAGGATGTTGAAAACTTGAAGAAGCACCTTCAAGTCAGTCCACTAACAGAATTACTAACTCACGAGGACCCGCTACGATATTGACAGCTGCGATGACATATACTGAAAGGAACCAGGTATGGGTTCTAAGGAGATAAGGCACATGTACACTAGGACATGTATTGATAGATCAGTGATAGTTGCCCTTTCGGTTTAGCCGCCAGGCGTTAATGAATTTTGTGTGTGTGTGTGTGTGTGTGTGTGTGTAATTCATTTACGCTGACCCCTCGTCGAAACGATATACACCGTACAGCGATTTTCGAAAACAGTTTACCCCTCGGACACAGGCGCTTTGTTTCTCGGCCCGTACCCGGAACCACGCTAACTACTTCCATCTAAGGAGTAATTAATAATCATCTAATAATAGAATATTCCTTTGTTTCCAAACAACTTTATTACTTATTATACTGTATATTACATGAAATCCCAATACATTCCAACCTGAATGCCCCTCCATACCCTTGACATCCATCCAGCTCAGCACACATTGAACATTCGAGCAGTTCTAGTAATATGGCACCGAGGCTTTCCCCGTCCAAGCGGCAATTCATTAGTGATATGATACAAGGCCAGTCACTTACCCGTTATCGAATGGCCGACGCGGCGGAGTGTAGCGAACAGACAATCAAAAATATACGCAGAAACTTGCGCCTCTTTGGAAACGTTCATGCCCCCCCAAATCGCGTCGGACGGAGACGAAGTATCACGCCGCTAATGTTGGAAGCGCTTTTTGATCATCTGCTGGAAAAACCGGGCCTGTACCTCGACGAGATGGCTATCTTCCTATGGGATGAATTACAGATGCTAGCAACAACTTCTAGCATTAGAAGGGCCCTCGTATCTAACGGCTGGTCGAGAAAGACTGCTCGTCAGAAAGCGAAGGAGCAGAACGCCGAGTTACGGGAGATATATCTTCATAACCTCTCCGAGTTTGAGTCATACCACCTTGTTTATGTTGACGAATCTGGATGTGACAAGCGAATTTCGTTTCGACGGACAGGCTGGTCACCACTCGGTGTGGCACCGCGGCAAGTGTCGCAGTTTCATCGTGACGAGCGCTATCAAATATTGCCCGCCTACGCTCAAGACGGTCTTGTGCTCTCTCGCGTCTTTCGTGGGTCAACGGATGCCATTGTCTTCGAGGACTTTATTGATGAACTCCTTCGGCATTGTGGGAGATGGCCCGAGCCGAAGTCTGTCTTGGTAATGGATAATGCATCGTTTCATTACTCCGAACGAATCTCACAGATGTGTGCCGACGCTGGCGTGAAAGTGGTCTATTTGCCTCCATACTCGCCGGATCTCAATCCAATTGAGGAATTTTTCTCTGAGCTCAAAGGATTCATAAAACGTAATTGGAGCTACTTTGCAGATGATCCCGACCGAGATTTCAGCACTTTCCTTGAGAGGTGTATTAATCAAGTTGGGGCAAAGAAAGACAGTGCTAGGGGCCATTTTCGGCATGCAGGCCTTAGCGTTGAGGATTTAGATTGTTAGAATTCTCCTTCATATGACAAAATACAGTAACATGAAGTGATCAATCGTATATTCAAACCCGTCTCATCGTCGTCATCTACCTTTCTTCTGATTCCCTTGTACAGCCAACAGACTTCCTGAACAGAGTGACTTCTCAGTTGTTGGCCTTGAGCGTCCAAGTCCTTCTACGCCTTTTCTGCGTCCACATCATTTGGATCAATGACCCATTTGGCCAGAATCCTGTGACTGTCCTTCTGAGCTTCTTTTCACCTCTGCGTTCGCGGCACCTTTATTCGCTTAGATAACAATCTCCTGTTGGGTTTTGCTGAGAGTTGCACCTTTGTCTAATCTGTAGTTCTTCTTCTGATCATGACTCTGGGATGGGTAAAGACGCTGCCGTTTGGTCGTATTCTCGGCTTCCTCGAATATTTTCGCCCACGGAATCCTATCGGTGAATGCACGAAGGGGTTTGATGGAAATAGGCATCTAGCAAAGTTAGATTTTTGTTGTCCGAAGTCACTGTTGTACAGTCATATTCGAAATCAGTTTTAACTCCACACTGTTGGAGGTTAATTGCCGAACCCCAACTTGATTCATGCCAATCTTCATACGGTATAGCCGCCAATGTACAAGAATAGGCATAATATTTTATACGGCGCGAAAGAGCCTCAACCTTTGATTTTTACACGAGAATGCCATGCACATGAGTGTGTCAGTGGCCTTCCATCTTATTTACCCCGAAGAGGCTTCTTCACTCATCTATCACTCTTGAATGCCAAGTTAGACCTCACTAAATAGCTCTCTCCCCATCAAGGCTGCATTTCGTCCGTGATACTACGATATCCATAATCAGATTTAACCAATTTCCGACCTGAAGTATAAACATTCTAATCTACTTTGCTTACATTCTCAACAATCCTAGTCCAGATGATATGGTATCGGCTAACAGTAGCAAAACGCTCTTGATTATATCACTGTAAGAATCCGTCTTGTACCGTGTACAACCCCCATCCACCCACAAGTGAGTCCAGGGATGTAGGTCACATGGCGCTTCGATGCAATCCCGCTCCCTGTCTAATCTGTCGACTCTTTTGTTTTCTTTAACAACTATAACGGTCCAGATGTTCGGTTTCGCTCGTCCTAATTACTATCAAGATACATGTGCCCCTTCTTAATTTCATGCATGGCTGTGCATTCTTCCTCGGATGCTAGCCCTAGAAACGTCCGGGCTTGATCGCTAATTTAAGCGGTAGTGTAGGTGGAAAAATACTGGCCTATTGCACGGTCCGTATTGTGTAAATTCGGAGATAACATGCGTTGTGGTGTCCCTCGAGATCCCCAGTGCATTCACTAGCCACGCGTTGCAGCAACTAACGCAATACAGGCACTAAACAAACCACTCACTAGCATATAGTCATCGCGCCTAGGGCTTAGATAAGCATAGATTGCCCTGGTTAAGCCAAAAAGGAGTAATTGGGAAGGTGCTATGCAAAGAGATTATTAGCACACTGATAATATAGGATACCAGCTGTTACAAGTCACTTACAGCCTGTTTGGCCGCGAAGTAATGGTAGGATATGAAACCAAAAGAGCAACGCAGCGGACACAATAGTCATCCCTAGCATATAGCGATCAATATAATTCGTATTGGCTGAACAGTGGTAACCTACAGAAGCAAATAACTCCAATAACTGACTGCTTCCAAGCATTGTCTCTATCCTCACAGACACTTTGGAATAGACAGAGACCCGTATCCATCCCAAATACCTCTTGAAAATATTCCAATTTCGCATCATAAAGCTCAGAACCCCGCCCTAATCGCCACGAGCGGGCAGTATCTTCTGCGAAGTCATGGCCTGCATTATACTTGGATATAAGGGTCTGCGCAATGTAAATTCGAACTTCTTCGTAGGTCGCAGATCGATTAGGGATACGCGCCATTTTAAGCAGGAATGAGAGATAGATAAATGAACTCTCGATGTTGACAGGGCTGCGCTTAGGGATTATGGGTGCTATTGACAGACTAGTGGAGGTGGATCATTCTATTTTTCCGAGTCGCAGGACACCTACTTCGGTGAGAAGGTTGAATAAAAAAATAAAAAAAATGCCTTGGACCTAGGGCCGCGGGGGTATTAGGGACTGGAGAGTGGGCAGGGATACAGTGAAAGTGGGAAATAGATTCCCAACACATGGATTGTGCCTCGGCCCGTATCTGAAACCAAGCTAGTCCATAATAGGCTACCCTATAAACAATCCCTGCTTGACCGTATCGTGTCTTTTAGCGTATTAGATCTCAGCGCTCAATGAGTCTTTGTAAAATACTGTAAATCTCCATAGAGTGTCTACGTAAGATGTGGGAGATCTAGCGATGTGGCTTGACCCACACCCTCCTTTTCCCCTCCACACCTTTTTCTTCCACATTTACCACTTACATCCGGGCTGTGGTAGTCTTCATCTCCTCTTTTAACTCGAGCATCCCTACCTTCCCAGCGAGGCTGTAGACGACGACCTGTTCCCTCAAGTGTTTATCTCATTCGTGATCGTTCGGCCTGATGCCACTAGGATCCCTGGCACGGTGGCAGTCTGCCCTGTTCTGTCTCGTGCGGTTCTCCAACGCGGATTTCCAGACCGAGATGCCCACGATTGTGGTCGCGACATCACTATTTAGTTTACTTTTTCTCTTTATGGTGAGACCTGACAGATCCTGCTAAGTTCATTTTGGGGAAAGCGTGACACTAATAAAGCATGGTCTTTCAGTTCGAATACACAGATGGAAGCGTCATAGCGGCCCTGGCTATCCTAGAAACCCCAACTTCCATAGAGGACGAAAACCCGCAAGAGACCGGTTTGTTTGTAGTTGGAAAAATCGAGGATCCACCTACCGGCCGAAGTGGTAGAACAACAAGGGACGAATCGGAGAATGCCAGGGAGTTCCTCTGGAGCCTGAGACATAACTCCATCCGAGAACTATTTCCTACCCTGTGTGGTGGTTTTCTCGGCCTCGCCGGATTATTCGTCCTATCGCTCGCTGGAGTCATCGATAGTGATCCAAACAACATAGTGACTGGCTTTTTAATATGCGGCAGTATAATGATCATGGGCAATATTTTTACTATCTCGACTACATCCAATGCTGTCACCAATCAACGAAGCCTTGCTCGTCGGCACTTGCACAACGAAAGAGGATTTTGGTTCATTTTCACTGGCCTCGAGGAGTTCATGATATATATGCTTTTGACAGTTGTGATCATGGCTCTATCTAAACCAATTTCTGCAGAAGACGGAGCCACATTCCCTGTCCTTGGCTTATCAAGGCTGTTATTGGGACTTTCTCTAACGAACCTCCACGCTGCTTGGGTTCACACCGTCGTTTCAAAACCCAGAAAACAGACGATTTGGCAGAGAATTCCTGGCTGGCGAGAATGGCTCGAAATACTACCAGTTGCATTTCTGGATATAGTCCTGCCGAACTGCGTTCACTATCTTGCAACAACCCTTTTGGCTTTCTTCCGCGGCGTTGTTTTCGCTGCGCTGAGTAACCAGGCTTATGAAAGAATACCTTATCCACTAACAACATGCGCCAATATCGTCTTTCATGCAATCCCGATTGTGTCGGAATACTCGGCTTCGATTTTAACAGGAGCTATGTATGTAAGAGTTGCGGCATCGATGCTACCCGAGAATGAACAAACTGTTGTACCCTTCGACCGGAGTTTTGGAGGCCGAGCCAAAAATGGGACACGCTGTCTTAGCATACTGGATGCTTTTAGAACCATGAAAGTGCAGAACTGGTATCGCTATCTGAAAAATGGTTGGGAAGTTCTTATTCGTGAATATGTTTGGGTGTGTTTTTCTATTATTGTCATCGCCATGGAGCTGTATCTCTGGGCGCCATGCACTGCTGTTGATTTACTTGCGTGCTTGCGCCAACATATTGTTTGATACTATGTTGATGTTTGAGAATGCGGTCTTTGCCACCAGTTTCATTCAATTTATGCAAACCGAGGGACGTGGAGGTACAGTGGCATTCCATAGGACAGGGTGTATTACGGCCCTAATAACACGCTAGGTGAGATTTGGGACACATCACTTAGAATTTGCCTTTGCTGGACGGTCTATGCATTTAGAAGGTAGTATAATTCTGTTCCGACCATATGGGTGGGAGGTAGAAACAGTACATTATACTGGTTTCCGACTGTGGGACCCCACTGTAGGAGGTAGAAGCTTTTGTGCGAAAGACAACATTGAAACTATGGTCGAAGTCTTCGGTCTTTGATCATCAGCCGTCGGTGGTGAATAACATTTTTGACTCAATATCTTGGCCCCGCAATTTGTTGCTGAACGTTCAAAGCGGTCAGTATAATGACCAACATCAAATAAATGATGTGCTAAGGCCATTCCACCACCACTGCAGTCCCTTTCATGTCCGTCACATGCATCCATCCCTGTACATACGGTTGTAATCGTCATGCTGTTTCAAAATTAAAATTAGTAGCTGTGGCTGATGTGACTTAGTAAGCGCCAAGAAGTCCAGGCGGCTACACCCAGCCCTTGGCGCCAATGATTTTGGGACTGTTCTCAACCGGACACTATGTAGCAATGAACGTTGTCATGGGACGTCGTGCACTTTCAGCTCTTCCAAATTTGAGAAACTGTTCACCTTGTTGTTTTCAACCACGGAAGTCTGTCTTCTTTTCAGCACCATCTCGGTTTCAAGCTACGACCACTACTCTTCCGTTTCGCATCGTTCGCACGATCACGAGTCTCTCCGACCAAATGACAACCAAATCCTGATCACGAGCACTTCTTCTGTTGTACCAGTGGATGATGGTTCTGAGATGGAGAAAAGCAGCTCAGGGACAGGGATAAGGCCTTTTACCTTGCTGAGCTGCAAAGCCTCGCGGCCAAAGCCGTTCGATCAGAGAGCTGCATCTCCATAACGAAGCTGGCCGAAGGAGGATATAACAAGGTCTTCCGTTTGATCATGAATGATGGAAAAAGAGTGCTTGCTCGTATACCCAATCCAAATGCTGGCCCAGCGTTCTATACAACTGCGTCCGGAGTCGCGACCATGAAGCTTGTAAGTTCACCTGAAACCAGTTAATCGCAAGGGCGGCTAGTTCATGCTCAACCTAGACTCGAGACTTCCTTCAAATTCCCGTGCGTCGAATATTTGATCGGAGTGCCACATCAAACAACGCCGTTGGCTCAGAATGCATCATTATGGGAGAAGCATCTGGCACACAGCTTGCATATCCTGATACGTTCGACGCTGCTTTTGACTTCTTTTCAGAACTTCGAGAACGGGGCCTGAGGCATATGAAAGGGGAAGAAAGCGAGCTTTTGACGAACAGACTCGTTGGGCGAGAAAACAGGGTGATTCCCGGGCCCACGGAACGTCACATCGCTAGCATCCGATGGGGGCCTTTACCACGCTTCACTTTGTCCTACCGCTAATTTGACCCCGGAACAAAATTCACACTAAAATTATCTCGAACAAAAAAAGGACGTACTTGTGCTTCATATTCCAGAGTTGCATACAAACTGAGCGGGAAAGAAAAACACCAAATAACAGCAGGCAACTCCCACAGCTTGTCTACACCAACTCGAGAACAGGCAGAACTTTTTTCACATTCTCGACCCAATCCCCAATGTTTTCTACGAAACTCCGAGCAATTCCGGGTTTGATTCCTTTGCTGACGAAAAATTCCGGATTTTGATCTTTGTAGATGTGCTCAAGCTCAAAGCCATCAGACAGGGTTATACCACACGCTTGTCGAAATGCAGCTTTCAGAGTATCATCAGATACATTAGATGCAAGCCACTCACCATATTCTTTGACGGCCACGTCCTTGAGACCAGGGATCTTCAACGAACTCACGGATTTTTGCCCAGCTGTCACAACAGCTGAAGCCGTTGTGGCCACTCCAGGGGGGTGAACATTAATGTTGATCGGCAAATGTGACATTTGACTGCCAAGAATATTACTGCCTTTGCGCTTATCTTTTTCTTCCCTCTGCTGTTCTTCCATGTAGAGCTCATCTCGGATTTCATCCGGGACGTCCCTGTGCGTCTCCAGGATACCACCTTTCTCGGCATAGGTGACCAGACGTCTGAGCGTTTGCGTCCGAAGTCGATAATGCTTCTTTCCCTTCGGGTCTAGCCAGCAATAAGGGCCCAAGTGGCATGCGGCTGAGTCACATTTCATCAGATCATAAACGTGGCGCCAAATAGATTGCTGTCCGCATGAACTTTCTTCAGCATCCAGCTGGGCATCGCGATCGCCAAGCATCCGCTTCGTGACGGAGGATTTCCCTCTCTTTTCACCCTTCCGTCCAGCGGGTGGGTAACTGCAGTCCTCTACGTAATTGAAACAGACTCTCAGCGTGAGTCTTTTTCCACGGCAGAAATGACTCGACCACATCCTGAGTTGTTTCTCAATTGGGGCCCAAACTATTTCAGTTTTGTTGAAACGCTTGTTCAGATCACGCTGGGAACGGTCGCTGTTTGAGACCATGATTGCCGTGTCATCAACTCTGACCCTTTTGTCGCGGGGCACTTTCTCTAGGAGGACGGTCTGTAGCTTTTCTTCCAGGAACAACTTCCAGTAGGCGCCTGGGGCCAATACAAGATCTTCTTCCGTGTCTTTAACAACGGTCTTCTTGTTAAGGGTGACTCGCCATTCTATGAAATAATGGATGCAGTTTGGTGGATCCTCGTCGTAGGCTTTTTCTGGCTCCCATTCGGATTCTTGTAGCAGAGGCAGTGTACTAGGTCGTTGCCTCGCGGAGCTGCGATCATTCTCGGGTGGGGTGGATGGGGAAGGGCTGCAGTTGGAAGATGGAGCATATGGGCTTCGGAAGTATCCCGGGGTAGGGGGAGAATATTGTGAATCCTGTTCCCATGGTTCGTATTCTTGGGGCTGAGAGATGTAATTATCATGATAGGGCTGCCGTCCATATCTACACACGATTAAAGCCTGGAGGCCTGTCAGCATGAGTGAGCGGTACTGGCTTTCCCAACAAGCCCAATGACGAATGAGAGTTGCGATAGGAAACGTGTGCTATGGGGAGCATAAACGAGAACCAACTTAGCCTACCAAGTTAGTACTCTACGGAGTCTTCGACATGTATGTTGATGTAGACGATACAGTAACAGCTATGGAGAAAAAGGAAGAAGCGAGTGGGCATGGATCAGGCCAGGTCGCCAGATTGCCGTTGTGCCTGCGACTGTCTTCCTAGAACATTCCATTGTCGTGTACGGTAATTAACAATGACTCATTTGACGCAGAATCCCAATACATTAAATACTGCGATACAGCTAAGCTGGGGTTAGTTTTGAATTAGCCATATATGGACTAGCGCAGTTTTCGGGTACGAGCCGAGAAACAAACCGTGTGTCTGAGGGGTAAACTGTTTTCGAAAATCGCTGTACTGTAACGACTGGAGACACTGTACGTATTTGGGCTCAGGGTATTACTTAACTTACTTAACATGATGGAGGTGCGGAAAACATCATTAAGCATCGTGAGCTTTTGTGAGTCATTTTAGTGCGACTTTTCGGTTCCTGACATCTCTGGCTTCCAGTTTGTTCCTTAACTAAGCACTTTAAAACGGCGTGCTGCTTCGCGAATAGCGCTAATTTCTTGACTCTTAGAAGCCTGGATAACTGTCGGTCAAAGTGGAGAAGAATCTTACTAGTGTAGTCTATTTCATTCAACAACCACTGCTCCCTGATTCCCAAGGCATCAACTGCTTAATCAGCTTAAACGAGCCCCTTAAATTTGCAGATAGAACTATACAGAAATACACATCTCAAGTACTGAGCAATGGCCTCATTGGCTTCTTCCGGTACTAGCGCATACTGCATCTCTCAGAACCGATAATAACTAATAAGGTCCTACCCTCTTTCTCTATTGAATTCAAGAGCGAATTGGTGCCACGGTGGGTGGTTAAGCTAACAGAGTTCTAATTCATGGACGCGTTTTGGGTAGGGTGCGCAGCTCGCATGGAAAATACGTTAGTTGTTTGGGAGCTCGCTCCATCTCTCCTAATATAACTCTCCCTCTGCTTCTTTGATCCATATATAGTGTAGATCCAACCTATATGTTCCAAAATTAGTAGTACTATCGGCAAGAAAATTTTGGGCTTCAACAATTTTGATAGAGTCGCGGTCGAGTCGTAAAACACCTAATGGTATCTGCAACAGCACTGTACGATAACGGTATCATACAAGACCATACCTGTTTCAGGTATTGCAGGAGTTTCAGGTACTGTGGCTTGTTTGTCTCGAAGAGGTGGCTGTGCGGGCTGTACAGGAATTTGGTAATTATCTTACGTCGGTAATCAAGGAGCAATTGTACCGAGTACGAACCCAGAACAGCCTGACTAAGCGATTGCGAAATGGTCAGACTACCCAATCTCAAGTCGTGATTGCACTTTTCACATTTTCCAACGTTCTCGTCTTTGCCGAAATAATCCAGTACCTGGAAGTATATTTTCGCGCCTTGCCCATATATCTGCCATTTGGCTGTTCTAGAAATATCCGTCATTGTAGTAATTCGAAGAAGGTCGGTTATTCATTTTGAGGGTTACAAGGTGAAGTCCAGCTGGTACCTAACGAGCTCGTCCTTCCTATAGGTAGTGCAGATATAATTTCGATAATGCGGCTTGGGTCCTGATATGTACGAGGCTCAAATCTGCAACAGTTACTGAACCTGACATGTGTAGACCAACAGTATCGACCTGGCAAACATAGGCAATATAATAAGACAACTAGCGAGTATCTTAACAGGTTCCGAGTCTGCAATATGAAGCTAGGATGCAGAGGGCAGCGGGCCTTTTGATTGCCATGTCAAGCCTGAATACATTAACGAATCAAGATGGCGAGTCTTCGCTCCAATAGAAGAGCTCTTCCTGTTTTCTCGGATGTCTTGACTCGTGGATGAAGGCTCTCAAGTTCAACGATGGCGGGAAGAAGCATGGAAGCATGGTCCGACAAATTAGGGCCAGGGAGCAAAAAGATGCCTATAATTCAGGTGGGATGATACAGGCGAAATGACGTGACCGATAATATATAGCCATATTATGGTACACACATGCTCAATAGCAGAGGCGGTGGGTTGAGGGTTTGGGAGAGGCCGCCTTGGGGGGGGGGGGGTTCGGGTTTTATTTTCATGTGATTTCTTAATATCTTCAGGCTCTCTCTTTCTGGGGTTTTATACTAACCTGGAGCCTTTTGGGTTTCTGAACCACTACTACTTTACCGTAGACAAGTATCAATTTAGACCATGTTTGAAGGAAGGCTCAGGTATCTCACGGACATTGGTCTATGTCGATGCCTACATTTGGAGAAGAACAGGCGTCGCGGATCAAACTCACCTGCGTGGAAGGGGCTATCGTTGGTTCGGCTCAATCGGAGGAAGCACACCATTTGCGTCCAGGTAAATGACAAAAAGAGCACGTACAATTGAAGTAGGTTTTAGTACGTGTAATCAGACCGAGAAATCAAGCTAGGATCTGTTCTCACTCCAACCTCAGTAGATTTATGCTACTAAATTCAGTCAGCCACAGGCCCCCTGCAAATTTTCGCGCTCCCCCTGGTACAATAGTGAGAGTCACTTACATCTTCCCATTAGGCCATGGCCATATATAACAAACTCAGAGCTCAGGAGTATGCAGGAAACGGTCTTGCAACTCTCGTCGGATGGATACATTGGATATCGACTAGGTTGTCGGTTTGCTTTGCGGCATTAAAAAAATCTGCATACTCGTTAGGCTTTTGCTCTGGCTGAGGGGACAGACCCGGAATGCCGACGGTTGCTTGAACTTATGAGCAGCAGTCTTGAGGAGAATGCTTGAAACCTGGATACGTTCACTCTAGGAGGGATCAGTGTTTCTTTTATATACTTTGACTCTCAGCATTAGCGGCCACAGTCCCCGCAAATGGGCACCAGCACTCGAGCTCCTAGGATCTATACTCATCTCACCAATCATATTGTCGTGGCATGGAGGGTCTGAGAGCTCCTAGGAAGACCTATTAGGTTTCATTTAGTTATGATGAGGGATTTTCTAAGTGCTAGTTAGAATATCAGGTAAATGAGGGGCCAGGATCTTGTGTTGTTTATGTGTACAACAAAGTTTGATATGGAATCTGGACAGCTTTCCTTGATGTATGATTATATCACCACCCAGTCAATAGACGCAAACAGCGAAGAGGAACAAGCTACGCCGTTCGGCTTCTATACGGAGAGTCCGAGGTGCGCATGCAGGCCATGAGAGAAGGCAGTAAACAGATTTTATGCACCTCTTAGAATCCTTAATAATCATAAGTCGATTATCGAGTACTTATCTCTAGCGCCACGAAGAGGTGTCTCCAGATGCAGCCTTCAAGTGTGTGGGAGCGCAAGATACCCATAGGAGTGTAAAGGCTCTCACAAAACTCCTCGGTAGGTCAACAAGATTTTTCAAAAGCGCCATCTGACCCGGCATAGGAATATCTTCGTACCTTCGCGAGGCCTGGCATTCGGGCAGTCCGAGGAAAGAGGCCAGTGCAACCACAAACAATCCTGATGCTACACAGCCACCTCTTGAAGTTGCAATTGAGCATATGGGCCACGTATAATAGCGGATATTTTATTTAACCTAATATACATAAAAGCGCCTTATAAACGTAAAGATCACGTTCCGACGTGACATTGCATATCCCATTATGAGGGTTTGCCTCGAGACCCGCTGCACATAATAGCCCTGAAATCTCTTGTCGTATGGACTTGCTATCCGGCAGCTATCATGAGGTAGGAAGAATATCGTACTGTACGGAGTAGCAATAGAAAATCGCACATATTGCAATTAGCCAAGTCTTCACGTGTTATGTTTCATCTAAATTCAATGGGTCCACACCTGACTGTGCAGTTAATATCGAGCTAGTCCGAGGGGCATTGGGCAGTACAGTAAGTACGGCTGAGACGCCCCTGTTTCCCGGACTAGCTGGACTTTTCTAGCTTACACTGGCTTCAATAATTGATTGTATTGGACCCTAATTCCATTATTGACTTGAGGATCACTTCGATACTCGCGACTAATTTAGTTTGGGAATATTGCTTCTTACATGCTCTCGTTTTATTTTTTATTTCTTTTATTTTTTAAAAAAAGAATTGTTGTCACGCTCTCAGTCTTGACTTGAGGTCTTCTTGACCCGGGTGAAGTCTTGCTCTCGACCATGCTACAGAAATCGCAAGTCCACAACGCGTGTTGTTCAAATCCAGATGTATGTATGCCAGTCCAGAACTATAGCTTAGATGTTAATGAAACATATAGTATGCTCAATTAATAGTCATGTCTAGGGTACATGACATGATTAGAAGCACAGATTTAAGCCCAGCACACAACCTCAGTCGGCATGTGGACTTCCAGCTCTACCTCAAACGCGAGGATCAGCAATTAAGTTTCAGCCCGCATGTACGCGGCCTATACAACTCTATGAGTCACATCACACCTGAGAATCGATGGAGGGGCGTTGTCATTCCTTCCAAAGGTGAAGATCTATGCTACTTTGCATGACTTAAACCTAACCAATTGGACTCTTCCAGGACAATATGCTCGTGCAATCGCGTATTCTGCGCGTCTCCTTAATATTCCAGCAGTTATTTTAGTTGGTCCAGAAATGTGCCCAAATGAAGTGCACGAGCTACAACAAATGGGATCTGTCGTGGAACACCTTTCCGATGAGCCATCAGGTCCACTCTCCGCCGCGTTCAACGTGCAGGCTCTCTACATCGATCCCCTGAATGACCCCTACACGCTGGCCGGGCTAGGAACAGTGGCGTTAGAGATTCTCAGACAAGTCAAGGACGACCAACAGCTGGAAGGGATATTCTGCAGCGCCCGAGCAGGAGGTGCCCTCGAAGCAATTGGTCTATCAGTCAAACAATTTGCACCACATGTGAAGGTTATCGGCGTCGACGTTCTACCTTCAGTGGAGCTCTCGAAGCTCTACGGGTTTCCGATTGATTTACCGAATGCGGAATGTAATACACATATCCCAAACGCTTTGAAAACAGGACAGGACAATCTACCTGTCATCAGCCACGATCACCTCGACAGAACGTTGACAACGGAGATTTCACGAGTCAATCCGCATGTAGTGGACCATGTGATCATGGTGAAAGCATGTGAGATTCAAAGTGCTATCAGAGATACGTTCCAAGAGACACGAGGCATTGTTGATCTAAATGGGGCATTAGCGGTAGCGGGCATGATGAGATTTGCTTCGACGACTGGCTCCCTGGATGTGAAGGAAAGGGCAAAATCGTTAGTTGCCGTTATTTCGAGCGCAGACGTCGTATTTGACAATATCAAAGAATTTGTGTAGGCCGCATTAAGCATGGAAATAAAAATAAAAATAAAATACTCGTGCGCTCAGTGTAGAAACCCCGGCAGCACCTCTGGGATTTCTCCACAACGAACCTCTACTGATATTGGGTACCAATCGAGCTATTGGAGGATTTGCTGGATGAAACAATTGGTCACCAATGCTGTAAAATCAGTCCTAATTAGGAAAATTGGCTCACATACTATATACCATGTGCTTGCCTGAGTCTCCACCCTGGTCTCTTCATATGACCTCAATCCCAACAGTAGAGTATTGAATTTAGCGGATGCTTTGAGTCTACAAAGTAGGAGAAATCCAACAGACCATGGTCGGTCAAAAATATCCATTCTATCATCTAGCTGGGTACGGAAAGGGGCAAAGGATCGCGGGACCCAAATAAAGTCCGGACCATTCGCTTCTGCTCTTCAATGTGAGAATTCTGTTTAACTGAATTGGCAGAGGCCTTTGTAGTCTCATTCATCGACGCAAAAGCTTGGCAGAAGTCATCTTTCAGATCATCAATATGCTCTATGCCCACAGAAAGACGCATATGGTCTTCATCCACCCCCGCATCAAGTCTCTCGGCATCAGTAAGCTGTTGATGAGTAGTCGTCCAGGGATGCACCACGAGGGTCTTTGAGTCTCCAAGGCTATCAAGTACATATTTGTCAGCTAAAGCCTCCTTAGATGGGGGATTTACAGATGGAACATACTTGGCGGTGTTAATGATCAGCTTAAGCCCATCACACAATTTGAATCCGGCTTGCTTGCCACCCTTGATTCCAAATGAAAAGACCCCGCCATACCCACGGTGAAGGTACCTTTCTGCATTTTTGTGGCTCGGATGGTCCTCATTCCCCAGATATCGGACCCAAGCAACCGACGGCTGTTGCTCGAGCCAAGTAGCTAGAGCCCTGGTATTGCTGGTGTGCCGGTCACACCGGACCGCCAGAGATTCCAACCCGATAATAAGCTGCTGAGCAGCCTGAGGGCTCATTGAACTACCGATGTCACGCAGAACCTCGAACTGGCAACGGATGGCAAAGGCGCGTGAGCCAAACATATTCCACAAACTTAGTTCGCCACTGCCCTCTTCGGCACCATTCACATGGAACTGCGGGAATTTGTCGTCTTGAGCGCCCCAGTCAAATGTCCCTGCATCGATGATAACTCCACCGAGGGTTGTACCATGACCACAGATCCATTTGGTTGCCGAATGGAGCACAATATCTGCTCCGTGATCAATTGGTCGGCAGAAGTAACCGGCACACCCAAATGTATTATCGACCTGGAATCTCGTTTAGTCTGGTGCGAGTTTGCGAAGAGGGTAATAGGAGGATACTGACAATGAGAGGAATTCCCTTTGAGTGGGCAATTTTCGCGAGTGCTTCGAGATCCGGAACAACATATTTCGGATTGCTAATGCTCTCCACGAAAATGAACTTAGTCTTCTCATCTATCTTGGATCGAAAGTCTTCCGGGTCATTTGAGGTGACAAATCGAGACTCAATACCTAATTGTGGAGCCAGCACTTTGAATTGATGCAATGTGCCACCATGGACATGGAAAGAGGCAACAATGTTGTCACCAATCCCTGCCAGTGCCATCAGTGTCATCGACACGGCGGCTGAGCCTGATGCGACTGCACAAGCAGCGACGCCACCTTCAAGAGCTGCCATGCGATTTTGGAAAACGCTAACAGTTGGCTGAAATAAGAGGTAGGGCTTAGACTGATACTGCGATTTAAAGGTAGAGGAAGGTGATATTTTCTTACATTGGTAATACGGCTGTAGATATTGCCGAATTCGCTAACATTCAAGAGACGCACGCCATGCTCGGCATTGTTGAATCCAAATGCTGCCGTCGTGTAAATAGGAACTGAGCAGCTATTCAAAGCATCGGGAAACGCTCTATATTTCAACGCATCAGTAAGCTAGTTTTGGAACTAGTGGCCTGAGTGTCGTACCCAGCGTGAAGTTGTAAAGTTTCGAATCGCTGCAATGCTGGCTTTTCTAGCATGATGAAAATGATCTTATTCGAGTCTGCTGCTAAGTGCAAGTAAGTTTGAGGCGCCAGGAAAGGTTTGATGGGCGTAAATTCTCTTCTCAAAGAACTCGAAGAAGTTATGATATATGATTCTGTAGGTAAGCGCCAAATAAGCTACCAATTTTATAATGGCCAAATGACTGTGCAGCCTTGGCCAAATTTGTCTTATCGTAGATCTCTCTGAGACGCATGTAGTCACTAGTCACTTGATTATCCACTCGTGACTGATGGCTTTTTATTAAGTCCGTTATTGGTTATACCTAGGTACCTACGTAGCTAAGCATACCAAGTTTGACGAGTTCCGAACTCCGGACTCCGAACCCCGTGTTTATTCCGAAACGTTGACTCCCTACAAGTTCAAATGTACTTTTCTCTTATGTCAATTTCCGAGACATGGCTGTCAGCAGGTTGCATGCCCTTTCTCATACTATGGCCTTTTTTCTTCTACCCGCAAGTGATCCACAACCATCGCCGACGGTCAACCGACGGCTTCTCATTCGTCTTCGTCCAGCTTAATGCCTTTCCGGTCTAACCGCATATACGGGATTCAATGGCTGCTTCTTTTGCCCAGTACCGTTTGAGCATAGTACGCGTATCGTAATTCCTAGAGCCCATACTGGCTGTTCAATCGAACGATTTCGTCTACGTCCTTCATGGGTCATTGATCTGCTGCTTGATCTCCAGTCACCTATTATATAGGTGTGGCTTTAGAACTTCAAATCTAAATCGCAACGGGCAAGTCGATTGACCTTGGTAGAATCCGGGAGTTATCTTGCCGTGCTCGCCTCGGATGTTGCCAGATTTTTATTCCTATAGGACCTTGACGAGAATGGATTGACGTGGTGAGCAAGTACATGCATCCTATCACTTTCTCATATACTGATTGGACTTTCGCCGAGTCATTCAATGTAGGCCTACAGCTGGCAACGACCAAGCACACCCCGTAGGCAGTAATGAATTATCGCCGGCAGTCTACGGCGGGTCTTTCGATCTTGGTAATGCGACCATCCCTTTTGATATGGTCTTCATCTATCAGCACTATTGGTTGCACCACCAAGTACGCTCAGCGGATGATCCACGACCTCCAGAGCAGGATCTGCTCCTGGAGTCTAGGAATTAGGTGTAGATTGCATATCTTTACTTCAGGCTTCCGTTTAATTAGATGAAAAATAATATCACACACGTCGGTCATTATTTAGACTGCCCGCAATCAAAAACTGCAGCAAAATGGGGTTCAATACATGTGCCAACTGTTCATCCCACTCTGAACCAAGCTCAACCATCACCGTGCCAGGACCAAGCTTGCCACATATGTTCTATCTCTAATAAGACTGCTTCCCAAAGGGTCTATCATCCACAGAAGCTAGAACCAAATGCTATGTTTTCCATGCCTTTTGGCTGCACTTGCTATTGCTGCCGTTCTGTCGACTCCAAATCCTGATTGTCATCTAATATTTGCGGAAGGCAACACGAAATGCACAGGCCGTCAGGAACATCATTCCAGCGACCAAAGACCACAACACGACTAGCAGAGGATCCTTGGCGAGTGGGGACAACGCCATGCCTAAGAGATATCCTAATCCTGCCGTTCCGATATAGCACGCTTGCAATATTGACTTCATGCTCTTAGGGGCGTGCGAATAAGTATACTCAGAGCCGGTTGGCCAGCAGAATACCTCGGCAATAGCGATTATCACAAAGGTGGGAAGCTGTAGGAGCACATGGACATGATTTGGAATTTGCCCTCCCTGAGATGCGTCGCACGCAAGAGGACGTGAGTAACACGGACCGGCCTGGTATATCGCATTCTGGACAACGGCCGAGTATGCCATGGCAATTGCCATAATGGCAAACCCAAGCGTGATGCGATTGACCGGGCTGAAGACAATCTTGCGTTTCTGCAAGAACGGATATAGTTGCTTCTGAACTATAACTCCAAATAAGACGTAGGCTACCGGGTTGGCAGATTTGATGAGATCGTTGGGGATCCCGTGCGTCTCCATTTGACCCGCTTGAGAGATTGATACCTGGGACCCCTCGCCCATGCAAACCCAGAAAATTGGCCAACCAATGCTACTCATGTCAGTAGACCGACATAGACCGCCAAATTGTAACTCAGTACCACTCACCAGATTTTGAAGGCCGACAAAGCACCCCGAAGCTCCGCGATGAACTCTTCATCCCAGGGAACGACTCGGCCGTGCACCTCCAATTGTTTCTCCGGGAGAGCGGCATCGAGTTTGAATCCTCCTTTCGCTGCGCACCATAGGCAGCGAGCAGCAAGGGGAAGCTTTGAGCCTTGGATAGGCGGGTGTACTAGTTGGTGAAAGCGATTAGATACATGTCAGCGTTTGCGACATAGACCACCAAACGCACCAAATTTTGGCCTCGCCACTTGGACCACCAACACGCAAATAGCCACGGCACAAAGATCCAGCAAGTAAGCTGACCAAAAGCCAATATATTTCTCCATCAACGTAGTGGCGACACTACCTAATGAACCGACATTGACCATCCTACCGGCGAAGTCCATTAGCTAAACCCCTTCATATGTCTCTCCTTCCTACCTACCAGTAATATACATTGTAGATGTATTGGATGGTGAGTTCGCGATCTTCCACCACTTTTTGCCCTTGTTTGTTTGTTCTGATTCGCATATCTGATTCGGTGTATTGATCCGCTGCAAGTCAATCAGCCAAGGCACTCTGCTTCTGCTTTCTAGCTCATACCGATGAAAGGCTGGATGGATGCTTGTACCCCTCCGAGGCCGAGAGCAATGAGAATCGCCCCAACCACAAATCCGGGAGTCGAGATACCTGTCTTCATTTCCGAAGGAAAGGAGGTCGCAAAAAGGACTGTGGATCCAACTGCGTAGATGCTGCAGGTGTACAAGAGACATTGATCAGTCAGTTAAAATGGGTGAGAGCGCAAAGCAGAAGAATATCAACTAACCACGTAAATATTTGAAGAGATCGATATCGGCCTAACACTCCATCTACAAGAACGGATGTCGGCAATGGTAGGATGTTTACCAACACAGTGAACGCTAAATTCACAGTGGTTGCTGTAGACTTTCCCAGTCCCATCGCCCCAGGTACCAAGTCGGTTGGCTTGTTCTGGAGATAGTTTTCTGTTTATCCTGGTTAACAGAGAGATCAAAGGTAATTGAGAGTTGTATACTGACGGAAGAGGGTCTGTGTTCCATAATAAGCAAACCGCTCCGCCATTCCAATAGTCGCCGCCAACCAGACTCGCTTAGGAAGATGCGCTGGGACATGCTGTAAATCGCGAATTTCGTCTTCTGTGGCTATGCGACCCTGCAGAGTTGGTGAAGACATAGATACGGACTGAGCTTCTCTGTTTTTCATCAATGACGGGGTTTTTCGCTCATGAAGAAAACGACGAAATGAATTATGGGGCACAGGGACTTTATTAATGCACAGTCATTATATGACATGACATAACCTGACAGTACCTTGGGATTTGCTGAAAATGTGATCGGAATCAAACTCGGAGTTCGGATATCGTGGCGACGTCACATTGGGTGTTGATAGATCCCAGAGAACAAAACTTCAAAAGCCCTTGATGCAGAAGATGAATAATTATTTGAAAAAAAAAACACGTCCAAGGGAATAACCACAATGTCTTCGGATTTCTGTATTCTTTTTGATCGCGTGCGGGATGGTAGTGTACTTTTCGCCTTTTGTTTCGTCCTGTATAACTAACAATTCCTAGTCTACATGACGATCACAACTATAGGCTTTCAGCATATGCAAAACGAGAGCGGTACAAAATGCAGCATTCTTACTGCCCTTGTCCAGCCTGCCCCTCCAGAGCTCATTGGAAAATGCCAAGTCGTGGTCTCAGGAGCAAAGTCGCTACTAGTGATGAGCACTAACTCCGTTCCCATCACAATTGCCATGAAGCGTACGAAGCTTGATTCGATATTTGCATGCATGAATACCGACTCAAGCTTTTTATCGCATGTTCAAAGCGAGCAGAAATTGCTCAAATTCATCATACCCAATGAAGCAGGGTACATGATTCGAAATGATATTTTTGAGGAACGACTCCGTGGCTGCTCAGGAATACATAAGGTAGTAGGGCTGGTCGAACCCATGGAGTTTGTCCATTGGCCTCAATTCCCTCAACAAGGTCTCTCGCAACTCCTGAGAGCAGCCGTGTGTTGTATCTTGATCGATGATGATGGGGACTCATATACCCAACTGGAGAATACCATCCAATCACAGCTGATCGAGCAACTGTCACTTCAATGGACTTCCCCAAAGTCTATCAACATGCGCAGACTGGCCGTGGTTGGCGAAGTGCGTCAGATAAATGCTTCTTGGCGATTCTTCAAGGCGGCTCATGCCCTCGGAGTGAAGGTTGTGGCTATAGGGCCACGCGGACATTGGCTGGGAAAAGGAGGAGCTGTAAAGCTAGCCCCCAGAGAAGCTTTTATTGAAATCGACATGACGGCGGACGACGGACTTTCGCGTCGCATCAGTAACGCCATCCAAGGCTACAACCGCCCCATCCATGGATTGACCACAGTGACTGAATTCCTGCTCATTCCGGTCGCTCAAGCAGCAGAGTGCCTCGGTCTGCCAACATCTCCATCTGAGTCTTTTGCCAAATCTGTCAATAAGCACAACACGCGTTCGGAACTCAGTCCAGACTCATGCCGTTTGGTCTCTAGCCTCGATGGCCTCATCTCACAAATAACATCAAACGAGAGAAATGCGCTTCCTCCCGGCCCGCCGTGGATTGTCAAACCCTGCTTTGGCTGGCATAGTCTGGGCGTCCATAAGGTTACTACCTTGCAGGGACTGATCGAAGCCGTGGGGAAAGTGTCAAGGCAGACCGCATTTTCCAGAACCGGGGAAATCTCAAAAGACTCTGGATGGCAGACCGATGTTCTGATTGAAGAGTATTGCGACGGGCCAGAGGTAGACTGCAATTTTGTCTTATTGCGCGGCGAGATCATATTTTTTGAGGTGATCGATAATTTTCCTTGCACCGCTGAGTCGAGTGAAGGTAACGCAGATTCCGACAACTTCAAAGAGACCCTAAATGTGTTCCCCTCTACTCTTCCACCGTCAGAAGTTGCTACTCTTCAGAAGGCTCTACATCAAGCTATATTGCGCCTTGGATTCCGCTCCGGCGTTTTCCACGTGGAGGCTCGGGTGCGGAATTCCAGTCATCAATACCAGCCAGGAGGCGACGGGGAACCCCTGGATTTGCGTCCCAACCCTATCCACCCCGCCCATGATGCCAGCGTGTTTCTCATTGAGATTAACGCCAGACCGCCAGGCTATGTAGACACATGTGCTACTGCTTATACAAATGGGGTCGATTTGTTCGCACTTCACATTCTGATCGCACTTAGGGACGAATATAGGCTTCGCGCCTTGTCGCAACCTCATCAGGCTCGTCGTCATGTCGCGATATCAGCCATTCAAGCAGAAAAGTCCGGTGTGGTTGCCTCTGATGATCCGTGGAAAGACCTTGCGGAAAGAAGTCCAACCCTCATGTCCCGTGTGATGGATCCTATCATGAATTTCGGAAAAGGCGACATTATCGAAGACCCACAGCTCAGCACAACGCCATGGCTTGCCGCGTTCACAGTGTACTCACTTACAAGTCGTGCAGAGACGTTGAGCATATGCGACCAGGTCAAGGACGATTTCGAGTGCAAGATTGATTAGGAAGAAGACTTGACCAATTTCTGTCAGCGTTCTCTCTCCCTCTCCCTGCGTACATATGTAGTTTTACAGGGTTGTGCTACATCGATCCCTCCTATCTGAAATTTCGGTAGCGTCTTCCTACGTCCACGTCTAAGGGACTCGGTGCCTTCTATCGCTTGGTATGGTGCCTGGCATGGTAACAAAGTAGATAAATTGATGAAAGAATTAATAAAGAAATTGTTGAGGTTACAGTTATATATAGTTTATTTATAACTCCTGGTCCTAATCATCACCTGACAGTGTCAGAGTGAAGCGAAGGGCATCTCGCTGAAGACTCTGCGAAGAAAACATAATGAATTTGAGAGCAAAGTGGCTGTTTGTAGGAAATTGCAAAAGTCTCTAAATGGGTTGCTAGGAGCTCACAGCCTTCTTTAGTAAAGCATATCATCAAAGGCAACTCGAAAATCTTGAGTCTCAAACAAGTCCATCCCCTGAAGATCAAAAAGGAAGGGCGTTTCAATATCAGAATTCAATATAGTATCGGGGTTAGTACTGTTGACGGGAACTTCTCGTCTCGGCTCCAATATTCCATCGATAATACTCGAGAAGACCGACGTTGCACGGATGAACAATGGAGATGTCGCCTGTTCCGGACCGGCCATGGACTCTAGGTGCGAGATAAAGACGCTTAGGTTGCGAATGAGGGAGGATCGAGATCCAGAATACAATAATGGCTGGCCCGTTCGAGCTTGCTCCTGCATTGCTCGGATCAAAACCCCGGCGCATGAAAACCCATAAACAAGAGCCTAAAAAAGAAGATAAGTTGAGATCCATTAGGTAGCCAAAATCTACTCACGATCCAAGTGAAGTCACCCTTGATGTCAACAGATCGCTCCCACTGTCGGCCCAGGGTCAATATAGTGGAGAGGATTTCAGAGCTGACGTCTAGTAGCGCAGAATCCGTTCTTTTAGAATCCTGGTACAATAGGCTCTGGATTGAGAACTCATTGTAAAGATAGGCGATATAAGAAATGATCGATATCAACTTCACTCCTATAGGAAGGTCGGACTCCCAACAACTAGAGGTATATTGGAGATGTTCAGGTAACAAACCCCAAGCCTGGTGGCAGCGACTGGAAACCTCACTAGTACTAATAATCAGCATCAAGTAGACAAAAATGACTCCAGGCAGACATCGACTTCAACCTACCGCAATTTTTCCGTTCTATTCGGACTTAACTTTTGAAGGGACAGCTCCAGAATCTCTTCTCGGAATGTACTGATAATAAATCGTAGTCGTATCCAAGATGCTGGCTGATAGACTTTTTTTATATTCCATCCATTAGCATCTAAAGAGCGCCGGGCAGCCTCCAGTGTATGGGGGTGACCAGCTAAATCCTCATCGCTGATATCAAGAGGAAGAAGGCAATCAGAGTGCCTCCATGAAATGCGAGGCGGTCGTCCAAGGAAAGTCGCAATACTTTTATCGAGCTGATAGGAAGCTGCAAAGAGCCGCCGTCGGGATTCAAGAATGAAAAGCGGTACTAAGCTAGGGGTGTCCCTATGCGCACCAAACTCAAATATACCCGTGGCAAGTTCACCTAGGCGGTTCCATGTCACTGAACCTGTAGAACATCTCGTCAGCGGTGGGATTCGTGTAGGGTTAGTAAATATGACTGACTAGAATCACCCCGAAGCAGCTTCGACAAGAGGAGGTTTTCGTGGACAAGCCAGAGAGAAAGATCATTCAAAGCCGTTAGACTCTTGCATATATGTATAGTGAGATCACATATAACCAACATTTTGCGAGAGAATTGGGTTGGTGACTCGGTATCGCCAACCGTACTGTCGGCTAGCCCGAAGTAGCTGGCCCGGCCTGCTAGAGCGCATATAACTCCAATGATCTCCAAGCGAAGAAAAGGTCCAGTAAAATATTTGTGAAACACTGTCCCGTCGCTATTCTGTGGGATCTGCAAGGCCTTGCTAGTATTGTGTGTTACGAATGTGCTGAATGTAAACAGTCGTTCATCGGACGCTGACCCAAACAAGCTTCCGTTAACAGTGACCTCCAGCTCGTCCAGCGCGTTGAGGATAAATGGTGACGGGATGACAGCGGTTTGAGAGACGCTGTAGTATTTATGGACCAGGTTTTTAATAGCAGGGAAATGTTGCAAGCAGCGAAGAACCTCTGCGGTCCTCTTGACTAACGCGGGAGATGGAGCTATGGCTGAATTCTCTCGTCCATCTGTATTGGATTGTTCACCATGGGTAAAAAGATCAACGCTCTCCTCAAGCCCCGCGATGAAGCTTGTCGGACCCAAGTACCCTGCTGGCAGCATCTGTTCAGTTCGAAGTGCTGGCTGGATAACAGACGGGCATGGTGCCACAGCGTCAAGCGTTTCAGAGTCAGACATGGGGTTGCCCAGGTTTCCCAAGGAAGGCGAAGGTGACCTATAAATTTTTTTGCGCTCAGTTGATATTCCTACTGCGGGCAATTGCGGACATACAAGTGAATTTGACCATCCCTATCTGGTTGTCTTCTGGTGCTGGTCAACGGTGCAGGATGGTAGAAACACCGACCGGTGAATCCCCGTTTCTGGCAACGTTTACACACAGGCTGGGCATGGTCGCACCGCACTTTATCTTTGCGGCAAGGCTCACAGGAAGCAAGCTTTCCGTTCCGACGCCGAGAATGCCTGTCACGGTATTAGCAGGGACAAGACTTGTATATTTGAAACCGGAGACATTTCTTGATGTTATGCAACTCATGCGCTTATCTGTTCGCCCCCTCTTTCTTTCAATCAATAATGTCTTTTGTTTTCACTACCAGGGCGCTCGTATTGATGGTCTCAAAGGCAAAGCCAAATATGTGAAGGTGGTGGGTGCCAATGCCAAGGGGATTCTCGGTGTTGTGAAGTACTGGATCAACGTTCTTCCAATCCGCGATTATAACTAGACTCCTGTTGGATCCCCTGTACCGATGGTATTGTCCTGTCACCCTGATACGCACTACTCATGCATTAGGGTTAGACCTGTATCTATATGTAATACTGGGTCGTGACCCACATAACTCCATCAATAATACAACCTACATACACATGGTACAAGAACTCCTTAAGTCTGCATCTACCTGAACCCAGGCAAGCAACCGCGATAATGCATTGTGGATAGCTGATCCCCAAGAATCCTGTTATACTCTACCAGCCTTGACTGCGCAGCTACATAACTAGATCCAAATATGGAGCGAGAAATACATATATTGAGACAAGTCAACAAGTTCTTTCGTCCGAGTCATAGTGAGCAACTTGAGTTTATCTGCGGAAATAGGAATTTGTGACCGGGCGATACATCAGAGGCAAGATGGAAAGAAACCTGATTGTCGCTCGATGCTAAATTATCATTCAACTTCGACTGTTTTTGAACTTCCCACTCCGAATCCCTCACACTACCATCTACTTAGAATTGCAAATTGACATCAGCGCCGAACTCTACCAAATCCTCAACTATCGGCGCATGGCCGTTCTGAACCGCAAGATGCATGGCGGTCAGTCCATGTCTATCCTCCAGGGACAGCGTCGCCGCAGCACCATGCATGAGCAACAAACGCCCTATCCTTGCGTGTCCTAGAGCGGCAGCCAGGTGAAGAGGTGTCCGTCCGTCATGGTCCCGAGCTTCCACATCTGCAACCTGAGCCAGCAACACCAAAACTATGTCTTCGCTATCCATAAACACGCCCTGGTGCAACAAAGTCCGACCGGGAGCCCGCCAATTGCATGCCCTGGTGTTCGATTCTAACTCTAGCGGAGGGCAGTGGTTTGGGTCCAGCGAAAACGATGTATCTGGTGGAGGGAAAGCCTTTTTTTAAATCAAATCAGCCTTCTAGTGAAATCAGAAGTTGTGGGAAAAGAGGGAGAAGGGAAGGGGGCTTACCATTAAATAGTGCTCCTCGACTCGAGAGCTCGCTAGCGAAGAGTCTCCATCGTGTGATTTTGATAGTTGACTGCACAATCCATTGGTATATCCAGTTGAGGCAATGAATGGGCGAGTGAGTATATTAATTGGGTCTCTGCACTGTGAGTTTATGGGCTCATCGACTTCCGGTAAGACGCTTGGTAATATCGATTGAACGGGTATAGAGGAATTTTCACCAGCCGATGGCGACGGGCAATTTTGCTGTTCATCTAACGGTAGGTTTGCCAGATCCTTCGAGGCTTTAGGGCCACTATCTAGGTCTTGGAGACATTGTCGTAGCCGATCAAACTTTTCCAACTGCTGCTTGACAGATTCACCTAGAGATTCTCGATGAGGTCTCTTTCACGAAAAGTCGAAAAGAAGAAGAACTCACGATGCTTACGCTGTGCTTGTCGATTGCGTTCTCGTTGTTGGTCTTTCTTGGACAATTGGATAGGGATCTCCCTCGCTAAGGTCGACATCTGTGGGTATCCAGACCCCGGAAGGTCTGGGAACCTGGACGAATGCATCACGGTTATCACTCTAGTAGAGGCTCCCTTTGTTCGATTATCACCAGAACGGATCCAGTGCTGCTCCTGAATCTTTGTCTGTTAGGGTAGGTTATACCATTTATACTATTTATACTATTTATACCTAGGCACATTATCGGCAACGATCATCTTCCCGGCGCAAATGACCGAGCAATGATGAGGGGAACAAGTGGCTATCGCTTTCCCGGCGGGTCAAGGCGGGGAATTTGGTGATTAGTGGAATTGTACGTGTATGATTCTGGCCGCTGACGCCTCGTTGCTGTGGCTCCCTTGCTAGATTCTCCAGGAGCGGGTGTTATTGGAGCATCACCCAGTACAGTACTCACTTTATTGACACCTTTAGTTACATTCACCCAACGCGATGAGTCCTTAAGGAGGGATAGGAGCCTAGGCACCAAGAGCCTATCGCAATAGGACATGACAGAACAGGCATGCGAATTCTCACAAATTCTGGTCGATGCAAGTCCACTCGGAAGCACACTTGATTGTCCCCTCGGAGCCAAAGTACATGCCTTAACTATATTGGTATCCGCTCTTGGTACCTTTTTCGCCCCCCGAGCCAAACTGAATTTTATCCACCAGGGGTGAGACCCGACCAATATGGTATGATACTTGCCACACAAACCGTGTAATGATGGCCAAGCAACTAGTCTTCTACGAATTACCTTTGTTCGAGACAACACGATCTTATCTGTTTACTTACTGTCTAAAAGATGCTTGAATAACCATCTTATAACTGGCAGCTTGTGGACCTGTCTTGAAAATGTCCGGCTCAAGTTGGAGTAGAGGGGCACTGTTTCAGCAATCAAGACGGCTCAATCCCTGCAATGTAACCCAAATCCCAGCTTAGCCCTTTTTATTCTCTGAGGGGATCTATATTTTCCCGCAGATTAATGGCACTAGAGAAAAAGAAGCAACTACTCCCAACTTGACTAGCACATGCTTTTCGCTAAGACCTTGCTCAGCCGCCCCAGAAGAATAACAGGATGCAACCCTTTTCTTTTACCACGAGCGCATTCATCGCATTGGGGTTTTATAAGTCAGTTTTTACCATAGCAGCTTTACAATTCTGAGCGAAAAACACGATGCATCATCCTCGTGGAAAAATTACTAAAGGGCCTCACACATCGGTTCGGGACCTCACAGAAGAGCAACGGCGCGCGAAAAATTGCGTATCACAGCGGAACTACCGTGAGAATACCTAAAATTAAGTCACTCTTCTATGCATCGTATAGTTCTGTTAACACATACGCGTTTATTCATATCAAAATATAACTAATCGATTTCGTCTTTCCGTAGGAGAATCCGTCAAACACCGCTTGCGACAAGATGAATATCTTCTTCAAAATGCCAACATACAAGAAGGGCTCAGGGTCACGAAACAAAGTAAAAGCTTGAATGTTGGCGGCTCTCACGCCGAAGGCCCAAATGTTCTCACAACGAGAGATCTGCTCCCAAGCCCGTGCGGCATTCCTCCGGAAGTCACAGTCACACCCGCAAAACCTCATATATCCCCTCCAAACAACGAAGCATACTTTCCTTTGGAGCTCGACATGGGATCGGAGCTCACCCCGTGGGGGTATAGTCTTCCGTTCTCGGTAACCGGTCATGGTCCGCACAAGACACATCAGAGAGTGAGGGTAAAATCCACCAAATTGCTAGACCAACTATTAACACTACCTAAGGCTTCTCCTTCAGATAACTGCACCGATCGAACAGAGCTAGTTGAAAGCTCTCTATCGGTTCGAAAGCAGTCACTTTCTGGCAGTTCCCTCCTTCATCAAGCCGTGCTCCTTGATAACGGAAAGCTGATTTCCACCCTGCTGAAACACGGCGCTGATGTGCAAGCACAAGATAGAAATGGTCAGACTCCACTACACTACGCTGCCCTTGCTGGTCATGTAGAGTCTGGGAATATGCTGCTGTCAAACGGGGCGGATAGGACGATCTCCTCGACAGATAAAGATGGGTTGACGCCTATTCATCTGGCGGTGCAGAACCAAAAAGCTCCTTTTGTCAGGTTATTAATTGAGTACGGAGCAGACGCAAACTCCCGATTCTGATTCCGCATACAGTCAATTGACTTCATGGGCACGATCTTAAATGGAACATGATGATAAGCAAATACTAGGGTCATGCATCTAAAATCGATCTAAGATGAAGATAAGAAAGGAAAATTGAAGAACTGGCAGTGGTTATCAAGTAGGTAGACATAGTAAAAATAGAACTAGTACAAGCAAAAATGAGCCACCCTCGTAGTTCAAACACCGGCGCTATCAAATCACGTTATAAAAATAAACAGAAAGAAAACCCCATTAGATCATGGATCCATAACACAATTGCGCGAAACCTCCACCCCGGAAAGGGAATATCCCGTTTTTCGATCTTCCACCGTTGCATAGATTGCATCACTATGCGGGCAAGCAGAAGATCTGGTCTTATTAAGGTAATATAGTCTGATCACGCCGAACTCTTCGTTTCAGAGTTGGCGACACCTTTCGGAGTCTCCTCAGGTTAAGCGGAAGTTGAGGTTGAGCTCTCCGTAGAGGGCTCGCCCGAAAACTTGGCCTCGACGGCAGCCAACTTAGCAGTGGTTGTGTCTAAGTTTTTTTTCAGGGCCTTGATGTAATCAATGGCTATCTCCACAGGGGTGGCCTTGCTGATGGCCTGGTTAGCCTTTTCTTTCTCTTTTTCCTTCTCGTTGACCTTTCTACAGGCTTCTGCAGCTTCCTTAGCATTGCGGTCATCGATAAACTCCTGCGGAACGAGAAGCTCAACCTTCTTGAGCGTATTGTTGATTCGATTCCGGCGTCCCTGCTATGCGAGCTTGTGATTCGTCCGCTTTGAGCTCAGATTTCTCTGCTAGGGCCTCTGGGCAGCTCACGCCCGATGGCAGAGTGCCATTGAGAATGTGTTGATAGTTAGATTTCGATGCTAGGTAAAGCATATCCTATGACATGTCTAGTATATAGTTAGTACAACAGCCATGGAATTCAATTCGGATTCAAGACTCACCATCGCTGCCTTTTATAAGGGGCTGGATGCTGGGACTAATCTTGGGCCGTAACTGTGGACTAGCCTGAGTGGAACTCATACTGGCTCGTTTCCGATTAGACGCAGTTCTGGATTCTGATTTTCGAGGAACCGGCCCACTGGAAGGCGGTATTGCATCTGTGCGGGGACTAGGAGCTAGAGAGGCACTGGGAGGTTTATCGTACGTCGCAGACGAAGGATCCAAGAAAGGTGTCCCATTTGTAGAGACCGACGGATTCCGTACAGCGGTATCGATACGGTTGGGTTTCGGACGCAGCTGCAAAGGAGCGGCCGCCTCTATAAGTGGTATATCTTCCATTACTCCATCTGGGCACTCAGGCCCCGCGAGCTGTGCTTGACCGCGGAACTGGCCTACGGGGTCTTGCGAATGTTGATTCCGCTGTATGCGTATCAAAAGCGCAGGGGTGGCCGCAGTGCTAGGCGAAGAATCTTTAACATGGGGAGCAATTACAGGAGAGATCCGAGGGGGAGGAAGAGTAGGAGGGGGCATCATCGGTTCTGATAATGGCTCGGGGGACACCGAGTCCTAGCCAGAACCCTTATTGCTGCTGACCTAGAGGGAGCGGATATCCTGATTTTGCGGCTTTGTGGAGTTGATCCCCTGGGTAAGGCTATTGTAGAATTCCTCCGAAATGGTAGCCAAAGTGCTGCGTTTGCGCTGCGCCCGAATAATGGGTGATTGTCTGACCTTCCGCGCGTTATTGAGCTGGGTGGCGGTCGTTGTTGGCCGCTGACTGTTGGGCTTCCGAATGGTGCTAGGTGAAGATGGAGCCGAGGTTCTAGCGATCGGGTTCACCTCCGTAGTAGTGGGGACGAAGCCCATATCCGAGCAGGACTAAAAAAATTGGCTAGTTGAGAGCCCCTTCCCCACCTAAAGCGCAGATCCGTGCATTCCATAATACCCTCGCACCCCCAGTCTCTGGCAAGAAATGATTTCAACCTGCAAGAACCACCTCCTCTCCATTCCGAGCCCTCGGACGAGACGGGAGAACTTTCACTAGTACTCTATACGACGAAACAAAAGGACCTCTGAGCGTCAGCCTACCGAAAGACCAAAAGCATGTTGATGTCATCCGTGCCTGAGGCATGAATCGACTCGAGCCAAGGGGGTGAGTAAGCTGGTAAACATCTGGACGCATTCCGCCCTGACGGGCCACTCCCCGCCGCCAGACAGCGAACCCCTACTATATTGACTTCCATTTGCATCAGTCGATTATCTGCTGTATAGTGATTTCAACAAGCGATGGAAGAAACAATCGCGGAGCTACGACGTCAACTTGAGGAGGAGAGACAGGCGCTAGGAAAAGAGAGAAAGGCGCGAGAAGAAGCAGAGCGCCTCCAGGGAGAGGCTGAACGGCGACTCCAACCAAACACTCTATCTCAAGCGATCCGAGTTGAGACGGATGCGACCCTCACGACTCAGGGCGATGCGACCGACCCAGTGAACAGACTTTACCCCAAGCGCATAGTCCATTGGCTTGATTTCCCTCAGCTCCAGGAGCAAGTCTGGAGGAAATTCGACCGCACGGCTGCCTTTACCTCGCGCCCCCTCTTCCCTTCTGATACCCAAATAGATTATGTCGTTACGAATATCCAGAACAGGCCGATTTATTCGGAAGCGTCCCTTCGAAATTTTGAGCGAGACACGGTGGATAATTTTGTTGAAATGGTTATCAAGGCGTTGCGAGATGATGAAGTCTTTCGACATGAGTTTGGAATCCATGGTCAAGTCACCTTTTACGACCGCGTTACTAAGTACAACTGTAGAAGATTCCCTCCCTTGTTGGCTGATCCCACTTTTTGTCTCGCCGCCCGCCTGCCTTTCTTCTCCTACCTCATAAATCTCGCCCCAAAATTAGGCCAGGGACCAAGGTTGATAAGAAGAATGGAAAATACTGGGGAGAAAATGGAAAGGGACCGAGGATCCCTCAGTGCGCTCACCTTCCCATCCCACTAACACATAAGAGATGTGAGCTATACTGATATTGCTTTGACAATCAGGGATAGAAACCAGATACGATGAATTGACAGAAGATGACTCTTGAGTACCATGGATTCGATAACTCCGAGGAAGAAGAATGGTGGAGCGAAGATGAGAGCGAATGTTTGGATCGTGAACAGGACATTGAAGAGCACGAGTACACCATCTCCGGTAATAAGGCACGAACTCTAAAGATTCGGCTCTTTTTGACAGATGAGGGAATGGACGATTTCAAGTGGATAAAAAACTTTGTCGCTAAATGCACTTGCGATGGTATCACTGTCGCCAACGCTCTAGCCCGGTATATTTATCGAGAGGATATACGCTCTGAATTCTGGGAAAGGATGGAAGAGCCCAGCGAGGAAACGTGCGATGTGGCCTTCCATATCTTTGATCGATCGGGAGCAGTCAAGGCCAAGTACAAGGACCATCCAGTGCAGAGAGGAACTACTGTATGGGGGAACGAGCTTGATCATGGCCCTCTTTCCTAGTTGAAAAGCTTCATGTTACAGCGCTTGAACTACGTCGGAAAGGCTGGGACAGAAAGTAGTGTCTTTACTTTTGGAAAAGGCCAAACAGTTCCTCCAAGTCGATAAGTCAGACGGCGAAGACGCAGATCTTACGTACGGTTTCGACGAGGCTTTCCAGCCAGCGTGGATTCTACACGCTCTAGTCAGTCCTGGATATCTAACAGCTGATATAAAAACCGCAATTGGTGGGCAGACTTATAGTATCGAGTCGTCTATATTGTATTAAGCACTGCTCTACACTATGGTTAAACTCCGCTCTAGAAACCTAGATACCGTGAAGTCATTTATTTTATAGATCCGAGCCTTATAAAGCGCTCGAGACGGAACGAGTTTTCTCCTTGGTGAGAGTAGATAGGGTAATCAAGCTATCTAATATCGGATGATAGCTAGGTAGGGATAAATGGAAGATAAAGGATTTGCTATAAGGTATAAATACGGTAGACGAGTTAAGTTACTTATAGCGGCTTCTGTGTATTCACCAAATCATTATATATATATCCTAGAGCTATTCGGGCTAGTCCAAAAAGTAGATAAAAGAAAACGCGGGAAATAATAAGGGTTGTAATGCCCTCCTCTACTCTCCCTCTTTCCCTTATCTTAGTAGTCGTTCCCCTTAAAACAAGTGCGAGTATCGTAGGAGGGATATAGTATTTAGGGCATTTGATATTCTAAGGAGCCTTATTAGCTGGGTTCAAAGTGTCTATTATACGATAGCTTAGTGATAGAAATACCTGAAGCAATTTATGAAACTTGGTCTAAAGACGTAAATTGTCTAGGCACTAAGCAGCGTACTGACCTAGCTATCTAGGAAGCTTATCGTGGAGGGACGACTTCGGAAATGCTAACGATAAACAATCAATAACCGCGAGCTGCTTATCCAGATTTTTTGGCTTTCCTAAGTTTATCACAACCGCTGTGAACTTCTTAAATGCCAGGTCCTTGAGTTCCGTGACCAAATAAGTGTCAATAAAGTTGTAGACTCTTAGGTGGCATAGTAGAACATCAAGCAATTTCGAAGACGGAAAACGAAGAGGGAGCCCGGTACCTTTACGGGTTATTCTTAGAGCAACGCACGGACAGCAATATGCTCCAAGTTGCTAAAATTCATTATAAGTAGTTACAATTCTCTTACTTGAAAGGTTGAAACATGCGGGCTGCTCCGATGATGATTGGTACGATGAGTCGGGGCTCGTGGGAGGTCAGCGCGTTGACCCGGATCCCGGGCTGCCCGGGATCCGGGCAGCTTAGGACCACCAACCTCTAGGCATCGATAAGATTAAATCCAACCTAGTATTATAGGTCTACGGCAAATGCCGACAGTAAAACGGGGTGAATAGCGGTCGTTAAAATCAATATTGGACCGCCAACCGTTGAGCTGGTTATTACGGACCTACCCGTCACCAATCGATGGCGACCCACCGGGAACACAGTGGGCCACCGAGAGCCAACCGACAGATCTGTCACCAGATCACGTGCAGTATCCTATGCTCTGGGAAAGAGAAACCATGATCCGCCCTGATCAGACCCACTCAGCAGAGGATTTCCGCTACATAGGAAGTCTCTCCAGTTGACTAACTAGATCTGGCATGAAAGGCTCGCTCAAGCCTATGAAAGTTGGCCAATTACGTTATTACGCCAACCGTACTGCGCAGTTCCATTACGGGGTCCAGTCACGGGCCAAGAACCGTGCTCTCTCCGCGCCCGCCGCGCCCCCCCTCCTCCCCCGGGTGGTCATCTCAGCTTGGTTAGACTTTACATCGGGGCACGAGGCTGAGTTGCCCCACCGGTCCCCTGAGTAAAACCGATAATAGCTTCTAGGCAACTCCAATGTCCTCGACTCAAGGCCGTCAAAGAATGATGTTATCAGGAATACAGAGGGGAATTTGCGGACCACGCAATGATCGAGAGCTTTGCTGTGGAACAACTTGTTATGATGTCATTATCATGCACAGTCATCGACGTCGTTTATAACCTGATCATAACGAGTGTACCGGTGAACACCGTCCCGCTGTGGTCTAGTGCTTCGGATTAGCAGCCTATTGCAAGCTGGGCATTCAAGCAGGAATGTACAATGTCTGCTTTAATCTTCATGCTGACTAGCGTATGACTGTGCAGTCGGTCTGCCATCGAAGGAACGACATGTTCGGGTATAAGAGCGTCAATGTTCATGGTCTTGTTGGCGCATTCATGTTCATTAAGGTCAATCATACTCTGAGCAAGTAGGTAAGTTTCCTGGAATTATGCCTTATCGTCACATTTGCCACCACCGCCCCTAGCATCAAACATTAAACGGTTGCCCCATCCCCGTTGCATCTACTCTCGGAATCTTTCGACTACCTGTCTTCATATTCAATTTATTCAATTTCCGTCTCACACAAAATGCAAAGGCAGATCGCTGGAACGCTCGACGTCCGGTTTGTTGATCGTATCCAACAAGATATCCTCGAGCATCGAAACGACACAGAATACGACATCTTGTACTTGACCCCAGTACCTGATTCAAATCACGATTTTCGTGTGCGTATCGAGGATTTCCAAAGTCTCGATCTCGACAACTCCGATCAGTGGTCTCAACGTCTCAGAACCGCTTACGCCCATATCAACCAGCGTCACCCTCTTGGAGTGCCGTTTATCGTCAGTCAAATCTGCAAACCAGGATGTACTCGGGATCATTCCAGAACCTAGCCCTCGGCTTCTTCCTAAGCGCCGCCCTGGTGCAAGGAGCGTCTATTCCGAACGTCGAACAGCGCAACAACACCAATGCCTTGAATACTCGAGCTGGAAATGATTACCGCATCGCAGTCTATCAGAATGGTCAATGTACCGGCGAGGCTATCCCTTACTCTGGTGATGACGAAGATTGCCACAATGGTCTCGGCAACGGCGGTGCTGGACTCCAGCTTTTGGCTCTAGATGCTGACGGCATGCTTGTTTTCTATGGTGCGGCTGATTGCCCCGCCGGCCAAGAGGTCGACACCTTCAATCCTGATCAAGACCAGACCGGAACGGACTGCAAGCCTCTGAACGGAAACCCTGTTTCGTTCCAGTTTATCAAGGTTTGAAGCATTTATGCTCCTTTTTTTGTCATACGAGCCAAGGCAAATATATGTACCTAGGGCTTTTTTTGCAGATTATTGAATTAGTTCCGTTCCTATATCCAGCCGTGTCAGCCTTTCAAGACGTGGGTGCAATAGTGACAGGCTTTCTATCATATCGCGAATAAAAAGTAGCGTTAGGTTGGGATGAAATATCCGTATTCCGCAGAGACTCTAATAGCTGTTGGATATTAGTGATGAGAAGACTGGGGGGCGCTGAGCTAGCGGTGGATAGGAGTTCCTTATACAGTGTATACAGTATTAAACCTAAAGCGGTCGTTCCAAAATTGATAAAGATCTATTTATACAGTAGATAAGGATTATTTACTGTGTATCTCAACATGAATTAGCATCTTTCCAAGTATGGACCGAGAAACAAGGCGTGAGGATCAAAAGTCCATTGTATTCTCACATATCACGTTATTCTGCGAGGGGTTAGGGTAAATGACGTCATCCATCCATTGTGTATTTTTCTGGGGGCCAGGAACGCCTCAACCGAAGCACGAGCAAGTCAAGGATTCCTGGAGAAGATAATTACCAAGGAAAGAATTCAGGTCTAAGCCAGGGTCCGGTTACATCGCGTGCGGTTGAGAATTGAGCTTCTTGATTGGTAGAACTAAACTGAACCCGAGATTTTGTTACCCGCTATGGGCGCAATTGCCAAAAGAAAATCCGAGCGCGATAGTTATTCGAACATTTATCAGACAGATAAACTGGCAGGGTTGTAGTTGTTCATTGGTAGTTTCGAACTACGGGATGTAGTTCCTAGGTATCTAGGTAGGTAGGCCTCTCCGAGTGTTAGGAGATGGGCTGATGTTGATATCGAAAATGGTAGACAGATGAGACTGGCGCGAACAGGTTTTCGCAACTTTCCTATCCGAAGGTGGTTCTAGCCTTGTCTCAGAGGATGCAAGGATATGCCGTTGAAATGCGTGTGACCATACTAGGGAATATTGCGTGAGTATTTGGGTCTCCGACCCATGGTGAACCTAAAGGGTGATCGCGCGGGGCACCAACTACAATTGGGGACCCGCATTATGGGGCCAGATGTTGGAGAGTAACATGACTAACCTCACATCAAATGTAACATTATATTTTGTCTATGCTCTAGGACCAAGACACAGTAACACAGTAAATATTCACGAGACAAATTCTTGGTCAAAGCGTGACTTACGATTCTGGCCTTCGGATGGCGAAAAGCTGCGGCCGCAAGGGCAATTAACAAAAAGCACGTCGCACTTGCACCGGCATAATTGCCCGCCCCCAATAGCCCGCACGTGAAAGATGGGGCTAGTCTATAATTGGTTAGCTAAGATGTTGACCCCTCATCAGTTCCTGGTTTGTGACGTCGTATCACACCAGATCGGTCAGATTTTGCATTTTCCATCGTAGGGCTGTTGGTGGATGGGGTACTAACCTCTGCGCGGATCGGACAACGGGGCGATAGTCCATGCCTACCCGGGTAAAAAAAGGTACCATTTACCGATGGTTCCTGTACTTTGGCTTCGTACACCGAGGCTCCCACCCATATCTCCTTGGAAAGAATTCATCTCGTCGAGTGGAAGTAACGGTGCTTGTTAATGAAGTGGGTATTAGATGCTCCAATAGCACCACGCCTGGAGAATCTAGCAAGGCGGCCGCAGCACAAGGCCCTCGGCTGTTAGGACATACCATAAAATCCTTCTAAGAACAGGTTTCTCCCGACTTAAGCCCAGGAAAGTGCTAACCACTGTTTGTTCTCGTCATTGCTCGGCCATCCGCGCCGGACAGCATAGGAATCATTCCGGTCATATTCGAATAAAGAAGCCACCACTCGAGTGATAATGGCGATGCCCTCATCCAAATTCCCTGATCTTCCTGGGTCTGGATACCCTCAAACACCGATCCGTCCAGCGAGGCGGGTCCTTGTTCAAATGTCCAAGGAAGACCAGCGACGGGAACGCAATCGGCAGGCACAGCGTAAACATCGTGAGTTCTCCTGTTATTTTCGCTCTTGGCTCCATTTCACCTCGTTAGCAAACCTCATCTGGGATCTGCAGGTGAGTCTGTCAAGCAGCAATTGGAAAAGTATGATCGGCTGCGACAAAGTCTTCAACACCCAGGAAATGACACCAACCCCTCAACACATTTGGCAGACCTACGGTCCGGCCAACAAAAATTTTGCCCATTGCCATCAGCCGGTGTAAACCCTTGTATGCACCCTCAATCGATATTACCAAGCCTTTTTCCAGAAGTCGAAGTCGATCAACCGATAGACCCACCGTCCACGGAACCTAATGATCCTCTCTCTCACCGGTTCCTTCCCTCGGCAGGATATGCCAAGAGGGTATACAGTTCCCCGTCAACAGTACACGATGGAGACTCTTCAACAGTGAGCTCTCGAGTCGAGGAGCACTTTTCAGTGGTAATTACCCTTCCCTTGTCTCTCTCTTCCCTCGTCTTCTGAATTTACGAAAAACCAATCTGTGAACAAAGGCCGTCCCTCCTTCAGACACGTCGTTTCCGCTTGATCCGAACCTCCTCTCCCCGTCATCGGAGATTGAATCGAACGCTAGGGCATGCAATGGGCAGGCTTTCGGCCGAACTTTGTTGCATCAGGGCGTGATTATGAATAGCGAAGATATAGTTTCGGTGTTGCTGGCTCATGTTGCAGACGTAAAAGCTCAGGATAACGACGGACGCACGCCTCTTCACGTGGCTGCCGCTCTGGGATACGCAAGGGTAGGACGCTTGTTGCTCATGCATGGTGCGGCGGCGACGGTGTCCATGGCGGATGGACACGGGCTGACCGCCATGCACCTTGCAGTTCAAAACGGGCACGCTTCGATGGTCGAGGCGTTGGTCGAATGCGGCGCTGATATCAATCTGAGATTCTAGTTAGATGGGGTGTTTTTTTAGCTTGGGAGATTTCGAGTGAAAGGTTCGAAAAGGTCGAAGTTACACTATCTTTTAGCGCTAAGCAACAACCGGATTTCTTTTCGTTCCAGTCTCTTTCTCCTTGTCTGAATGTAAAACAAACTGTGTACTATATGTCCACTCTCTATGTCTTCTCGTAGGGTCGATGACTAGCCAGGTCGCATTCCAGACTGGCGTTTTCGGCGGGGTCGAACGCCGATACTCCGAAGACCCTGGACCTTCCGACTCTTTTTGCCTGGAATTGATCGGCCTTGTTCGGTGTTGCCCTACAGAAAGAGAAAGATTGATGCCATCCTCCTGGCACCACAAGGAGGCATCGAGGTGACTGGAGTCTAACCCCGAAGGGAAGAGAGGGGAGGACGGGGCCCGAGGCGCCAGACTCTTAAGTTGAAATGCTGAAGAAGAATATTATCGGTATTGAGATTCGAGTTGGGCGTTTGCAGGTCAAGATTAAGGTGATTCAGGAGATGGGTAAGGGTGATCGGGAAGGGGTCGTTAAGCGGTTTGAAGCCCTGGGGACGGAGGTTGGGGAGGGTGTTGCGGGCCAGTCGGAGGTGGTGGATTGGGACGCGATCCACGGTGGTTCGAATCCTCTCTCAACTGTAAGTCAGACATTCTGAAGGATCGCAAACAAGTAGCAAGAATAACGCGTATAAAACGAAACAAAACGAGATTTGGTTAGGGAACGCGAATTAGATGCGTACAGTATTGCTAATGGTGAAGGCGGCGGGGGAATTAGACAGAATTGGATGGGTGGGTCGGAAGAAAAGTTCTCTCTAGTGTTAAGGTTGAGGCTTGCAGTTGATTTTCGATGCATGCACTACCAATGTTTGGCGTGATGCATAGTTTTCCCCTGCCAAATAATAATGATAGGACCCTTTGACTTAAGTTGTAGGGAAAAGTTAACTTCACAAATACCGGGGAACTATGATTCCGCCGATTAGTAGTTAACCTCTAAATCTTTCGCAAATGAGTTTCGATGAGCTATGGAACCGCCTGATCGGAAAAGAATGCGGTTGTTATGAAGGTTTTGGGCTCGAACATAATCGAAAGTTTATCTACAGGCTTCTGCCCCACTTGCTTTCTTGGTTGCTCGTGATTAAGCCTCTATAGTAGCTCACGAGAAAAGTCACGAGAATCGGGGCAAAATCACCGCAATCTCGGCCTATTAATATAAAGGATACCGTAAAAGAGCGGAAATCTAGAAAGATTTCCTATTTTGAGCGTCTTGGTTAAGATGCGTAAAGTGCTTGAAATAGTTAGACTTTAGTGGCCGCAGATGGGCCGGGCCACAACGTCGATTTATGTCTGGGACCCAATCGGGTTCAAGGCTTCTAATGCAAAACCACGAAAGGTCATTTACATACGCCGGCCGAATCGGCGATATCATCCAACGTTGGGACCGTACGGAACAATGTAACGAATGGCAAGCTCCGACCGCGGTAACGAGCCCGATCGCCAATTTACCGATTCATCTAGATTACATTTTATGTGAGAAGACCCAGTATTATCGATTTATCGCTAGGAAAGCTAGGACTATACGTAAGCACTGGCGTGACCGGCATTGCTGGGTCGCACCGGTCAATCGTAGTGGTCGTAGGACACCGCATGGCCCATCGGCCACCGAGCAACAGATCCAGCAGTTCACGCGCGTCGTCCAATGCCAGCGCGCATTTAGTAACGCCCCCGTATCTTTGACGAGCGGGAACGCGAACATGCTATGGGTTAAACGTAGGGAATGGCTATTCTGGTCAAGAGTAACTTTCCATTATGGCTGGAGGGCGGAAAAGTAAGAGTTGCGGACGAGTTTATTGTTCAGTGATTCCAGTGGGTCCCATTTTCGGATTCCGCTCAAAGGCAGTCACCACTGACGGGGAGCTTATTCTAGGTTCGATCACCTGGCAGCGTCTTGGTGAGTTCGCGACGAATATATTTGAATTGGGCGTGCATAGAGACACGACTAGCTCGACGGCACTGCCGCTCTTCATTCTAGAATCTCGACGAAGGCTCTTCGCGGCCGCCTATCAATTCGATAAAGGTATTGCGACCTTTCTTGGACGTCCGCCACAAATTTCATGGCGACACTCAGATTGTTGTCTCCCGCTCGACATTGGCGATCATGTACTAACAGGAGACCCCGAGATTCTGGATGCTGCTCAGACCTCCCTGGATCCCCAGGGGTGGAATATGGGAAAGGCTTACCAAAGAGCGACCTGGATACGATTGTGATTCATCGTCGGCACATTTCGAGAAGAAAACTCGGAGCTTTCTTTGCAGAAGTCAAGCCCGGAACGGACCGATCTATTGATGTAAGTTTACTACCGATGTCCGAGCACAAGCGGTTGTGTTGTCATACTCATCGACTGCCTGTTAGGACTGTATCTCGTCGCTACAATGAAGCCTGGATTTCGCTGCCCGAGCATCTTCATTACACACTAGGGTGCTGGGGAACAGATCTGCCTGCCAGTGTGAAATTGATGCTTCTCATCTCTTACTTGGCCTACCTATATAATGAGTTACTGGTCCAGAGCCTTTTGAGCAAGGACTCAGGAGAAACGGGTGCCTCCCACCTTGACTGAGTGCAACGATACTCTCCACCGTCTTGATCTTGGGCCGACAGTGGGAGCAATCGGTTGCCATTCAACGCGACCTCACCTGGATAGTGAGCGTCTCTTTCAAACCCGTGGATATTTACTTACACTAACGTACGAGTCTGGCTAGCTTCTTCTTTATGGGATTCCAGGCGCCAGCGTATTAATTCGAGCATTGCAAAAACAGGCCCAGACAGGCCGGCCGATGCTCTACTCGGGATCCCAAGCGTCTCTCATTCGCAACCTGAGTGTGTTCATCTCGCATCTGGAGCTCACGGCCCGTCCTGAACAGGAAAGCTCTACTTACTTTAACCGGACTGCAGCTGTTTTCACTCGTATTCTAGATGAGATCCTGGAGCCGCGGTTGAAGATTCCCGCGCCTTATAGAGATTCTGAGCGCAACTTCGACGTCGACTTCGATAGGCTTTTTTCCTTGGATATGGATGGGATTCAACTGCTCCAGAATACAGATTTTGGGGCATCTTTTGGTCAAATGCAGTGTTGAAAGAAACGAAGATGACCTCGTTAAAGAAGATTTAAGACTTTCGAAGAACTTTGTTTTACTTTGGAGGGTTCGCAATGGAAGGGCGCAAATAAGCAAGGCTCAGTCTACCTAAACAATTTCACACTCAGACTCTCTCTTAACCTGTGAACATAATCTCAATGCGTCCGCACGATTCTTTAGTGAGTATGTAGTAAACGCTGAAAGCCATGGTGTAGTGTCTAACCGCGGATTCTGGATCCGATGACCCTCGCCAAAACTCATGACATGATGCACCACACTGCGCATCAACGTGGGATTCTTCTGGACAATATCTTTCCAAGGGTCTTCCGACGCGATAATCCCGGCCTTTGTTGCTTGGATCGCTGAGACCACAACGTGGGGACGAGAATGGAATGGCTGGGACAAGGCTCGTGACCTGATTCGTCTCCGAGTGCGATCAGGATTTGGAGCGCAAACAGATCAACCCCATTTGCATAGTAACTGGCGCAGGTATCCACATAGCCTGGAGGTCTGGCGTTGGTCTCAATCAGGAAGACTGTCGCACGGCGTGCCGCAGGCTTCGGTCTGGGACGCAAGTCCAGCGTCTCGTCGTCTTCCGCGGCTCGGTACCGATTACTCGAATCACCCACCCGAGCCTCGACATGGAAGACCCCGGAGCGGAAGCCCAGACGCGTAATAGCGTCGTAAAGAGAGGATTTCAGCGTGTACAGCTCCGATGGTGGCAGAGCCGAGGAAAACACTAGCTGTGTTTCTTTGAAATTCTCCGTGGTTTGCATGCCCTCTGCCACGGTGTCACCGGCACACGGAAAGTTACCAATCACCTCGAAGAAGAGGATCTGACCGTCCCATAGGACGAAATTACAGTCGACTTCCAGTCCATCGCAGTACTCCTCAATCAACACGTTGGTCTGCCATTGAGGATCTTCTGCATTTGGTCCATCTCGGCTGTAGGCGGCATATTTGGCGACTCTCTCCACAGCCGCCACTAGCCCCTCCTTCGTGGCTACCTTGGTGGCCCCTAGACAATGCCAGCCATTGCAGGGCTTGACAATCCACGGCGGGCCCGGAGGAAGTATTCCTTCCTCCTCATATGCTAGCTGAGATTGAAAAGCATCCAGACCCGAGACCAGACGGCAGGAGCTCGGGCTGTCCTCTAAGCGCGTCTGGTACTTATTGACGGACTTGCTAAACGACATGGATGGTGAGGTGGGGAGACCCAGTCGCTCGGCGGCTTGCGCGACAGGTATAAGAAGATATTCAGTCACTGTACTTAGTCCATCGATTTCGCCAGCGTAGTCTTGAATAGTAGTCACAATCCGATGCGGAAGGCCAGGATCCACCGTCAGATCCAATTCAATAAAGACTTCTCGGTCTGGGTCGTTCCGCGATTCTGGATCCTGTAGCCAATGGCCGCGGGGCCCTAGGGCTACTAACTCGACCCCCAAGGCTCGAGCGGCCTGGAAGAATCGCGAAGAGAGATGAGCCGGGCGGACCTCACCGACCACGGCAAGCCTGTGTAGGGGAATTGTCGCCGGTGACTGTCACTGCAATGAGAGCCTCTCTCGCAGCCGCAATTGCATGTGATCTGACAGCTGTCAATAGGAGGCTGCGTCCATACCATCGGCCAGGATGCAGCAAACGGCCAACCCGACGAGTTTTGCCAAACCATGGGCCGTGGCTGGAAGAAAACCGACGAATTGCCGGGGGCTGACGAGGCTGACCACCTTCTGGATCCCTGGGCAACCGCGCAGTCGATCCTGGAATAGGTCACTGCGAACCACATACCCTTCTCGGTTGGCGATGATAAAAAGGACGGTTTGCTGGCCTTTTTGATCGCCCACACATGTGCAGATGGAGCTAATATTGGCTGGGTCCAGTGTGGCCTTGACGGGTGTGTCCGAGCCGGCATCCATCACCAGCATTGATCGGGTAATTGGAAACAAGCCTCGGATTTTATCGATTACCTCCCGTCTCAAAGGCTGCACCAAAGCCGTTAGCACACTGCACTCATTTATGTCTCCCCTTTGCAGCGGCTCAAGACTGGTAGCTACAATCTCCACGTGGACTGTGAAATGTCAGGCACAGAGTTCTAGTGGCTCATCGGGAGAAGAGTCTACACTACCATTTTGAGTGTCATCAATCAATATACACACTTCATGAGGCATTGTCGCTGGGATTTGGTGCTGATACGTTACAGCTTTCCTCTCCTTGAAATGGATACCAGTCAGAGTGTCTGGAAGTTAAATCTCTCCTCGTCATTTTACGGAGCTTTCTCGGCATCGATGATGTGTCAATACTCCGAACTCCGGCTTCGACTCCGATATCATGCCGATAAACCTTCATCGAGCTAGCACCGATCTTGCTCTCTTGCCTATATTCGGATTTCCAATCTCCTTAATCCCTGAAACAAACTCACGTCCAGGGTTTCCAAAACAAAAGAAACCCCGCCATGGATGAGCCGTAGGAAAGGTTGAAGTTAAAATTGAGTCTGGGGTTACGGCCCCCGCTCCAGGGGGCAGTCTGGCGTCCGACGACGAGATTTGTAACTTACGCATGTGTCAGAGCCTCTTCCCATGCGAGTCTGGTTGGCGGCCACTATAGGAATGGCCGCGCGATTCTCATACTATGGAACGCAAACTCTTTTTCGTCAGTATATGCTCTCCAAGTCTCAGCGCCATGGGCACTGCCTCCGCTGACGAAACACAACCCCAGAAAACTATCTGCAGAATAGACCGAATGACTTAGTCCCGGGAGCAATGGGTCTAGGCAAATCTCGAGCGACTATGGTGAATCTGGCGTTCACCGTGCTGGTGAATATTCTCCCGCTACCGACCTCCATCCTGGTCGATGGATGCCTAGGCCGGTATAGGGCTCTTCAAATATTCACGGGGTATGTAGATGGGTGCCTCGTATTATCTTGAGATTCATGTGTCGCATCATGGGCTGACTCCTTCTCTCTATTCTCCTCCAGTATCTATGCCAAAGGGTCGGTTATCCTCTTCGCAACCTCACTTCCCTCCGAGATTTTGTCCGGGGTCGCATCTCCTGGCTTCCCAAAGGGCCCAGACCTTTGAAAAGCTCAGACAA
>JACVQR010000393.1:23305-41641 GCA_019827475.1 Penicillium cf. chrysogenum | reverse complement strand
GTTTTGCACCCAGAAATGTCTACGTAGCCTGCAACGAGGTGGTCAGCTGGATGTTAATTGCCCAAATGTCATGCTCCACCGACAGGGGGGGGACAGCAGCCAACACCCCATCAATGCCAAAACACTGATCAAGCAACTCAAACAGCAACTAGATGAAAATATCGACCGAGACTGTACACCAATGGGGGGTTGTGGCGCATCGGGAGTCCCATTTAAAGTCACATATACGGCATATGGATATACTATGGTCGGTAAAGGAACAACTCCCCGACGGTGGGAGGAGGTCAAACGTGAGGAAGTCGTATACCGTGTACTCGACCAAGCACAGGCTTCTGCTGTTCCTGTTTTTCTGGGGGCAATCGATTTGGCCAAATCCTACTTCGTACATGGAGCTGGCGAGATCTGCCACATGCTCATCATGGCCTGGGGGGGTGAGCCCATACATAAGATAGAGCGTGACACTACGATCACACGTGAGATTGCGAGGTCTGAGAAGGAGATCTGTTCCTTGGGAGTCTCACACCAGGACCTCCGGTCGGACAATATTCTGTGGAACGCCGAGCTGGGACGGGCCCTGATCATTGACTTTCATTGCTCGAAACTGAATCACCGACCTATGAAAAGGCGGGTGAAGCCACCCGGGAGGCATCCGTGTAGAGAACTGCACAAGCGTAAACGACTTTGTATTGTCTAATAATGAAGGTGAGAGGAATTGCACGCCTGCGCGTGAATGAATAATATAGACTGGCAGTAATGTGATTAATGGAAAAATTCCCAAGTAAATGCAGGATCATTGTTTATACAGTAGCTGCCTTCATAACTTGAAGTCCTTATGAACAGTCTGCCAGATTGTCATCGGCAAAAGAAATGCAGAGAGCCTCTAAATCTCAGTACGTTAAAAGACACAGTTTTGGGCCGAAGGCCACAATATTGGCGACGGCGGAGCCACAGATAAGTACGTAGTATATTCATACGCTGACCCATCCGCCTTGTGTTGGTTTCCCCACTATACTAAAATACGAATTCGCACCTAGCCTAGTGGTTTATGGTTTAGAATCCAACTCCTTGGGCGAATGCAGGTATTCACTGTATAGCGATCTCTCTCGATACACGTCTTTGCTGTAAGCTATTTCTTTCCTGACAAATCTGGAGCCTTACCAAGGCCTGTGACTGTTTCTCTCCCTCGCCACCCTGCCATAAGGGGAAGGGTTAGGTACTATTGTGGCAACGAAGTTCATTGTTGTGGTAAATGTCGTGCCGGCGATGGGAATCGAACCCACCACCTCCAAATAGCAAGGTGACCAATCCCGCATCTTTTGGAAGTTACCTCGGAGCGCTTACCACTACGCCACCGCCACAGGCGGTGACGAATCGGCTTGGTCTCAAATCCTACGGAGTGATACGTGCAACAGGGCCTAAGGGCGCGTGCACGACAGCAAAGCCAGGACTCATTTTCTGTAAGCGCTAATGCGCCCGCCTCATGCGTATGCGCTGGGACTCTTCGCCCATCGGAGGGAACTTCCCGTGCCCAAGGTAGCTTGACCCCACGCAAGGGAACTTCCCTCCGTGTGAGGCAACCTACTCACCTGTTAGAAGAACATCGCTCCCATCTAACCCGGTGCCTCTCCCGAATGACTTCCCCACTAATGTCCGCAACTAAAACTGCTTCTTCCGTTCCTTACGAACTTGAAGGTTGGCAGCTCTCTTGACCCGATTCTACGATGAATTGTTCGAGCTAAGACCTAGCGGCCCAGACAGGCCAACGCAAGATTCAGATAACAGCCAAGGATTTTGACTCTAATCCTCCTACTGATGAGGACGACTCGACCGCAGCCCATGAAGTCCAAGGCAGCGAGAACAGGAGACCAATTATTATCGGTTGCCAATAATCGTCCGGCAATAAATTGTAGAATGAATAGCTGTCAATGTCTTTAGCGAGATCTAACATTCATTAAATGGAGTCCCTGGTCTACCGTATGGGCCTTCACAAAACCAGTAGTCAGAGAAGATTTTCTACGCGTTGGGCAGATCTGTACGTGCGGGCCGGCACCAAGCGCATACTTGAGTATGTTAGGGGCTCAGGTGCTTGGCCCTGGGCGTCTTGGGGACCTAGGTCCACGCGCCTAGATCCAAGAGCCGTCTAGATCCAAGAGCCGTCTAGACCCACTGCCTTAGGCCACAATGACTGGGCTGTGCTGCTCAGGCCTTGCAGCTTGACCCACAAAACCTAGGTGTACAAGATATTTCGCCCAGGTAGATGAGTCCCTAAATGTTCAAGCATTTACTCAGCGCCAACCTGTGAATACATATCTGCACGAAGTTACATTTTCACATTTCGCTAAAACAACCAAGATAACTATTTCGATTTGCGCAAAACATATTAGCCGTGACAGCATCTGGACTCCCTTAGCTGGACACTCTGGCGTCTGCAGACTCGCTCAGGATTCACGCTCTTAATCTCAGTGGTCTGTCAAGATGTCTTTTTCCCCAAGGACTTTGGTCTCCCGGGTCCTGGATCGAGCCGAAACCGAGCCGAAATCGCCCAATATGGTAAATTTCACTGTTCTAAGTCGCTCGGGGGAATGTGAGAGCATTCTCAGGACTGGTTTAGACATAGGTGGCTCTTTCTAAGACTTTTGGATACATATGACCTGGATTGGTTCGAGAATGACGTCTCCGAGCGGCTAGCAGTACGAGAAAAGCCTTTTATGTTGCCCTACGACACATATGGATTATTTCATGTAGCGATACTCAATCAGCAACTTATGGAAATAAGTTGATATGTGAAAGATCATAAGTTATTATGGGACATGGAAGTATCAGGCCAGAAGGAGATTTTCAGGATGGAAGGGCTCTCATGAAAATCCTCTTGTGAGGAAAATAGCCACGTGAGAATTGTTCTGAAACCTAAATAGAAACAAGAAGCATAGAGTCATGGGAAATGTCTCTTCGAAATGCAAGCCTCCTAGAAGGCTTGATCTATAGCCAATACGATCATAGAACGTTGCGCACAGGAGCCTGCAGCATGCTACTGCATCTATCCTTGAGACTAGACAAAGAACACCTCAGCAAGAACGTCTACCTTTGTTCATGACTCATATTGCACTTATCACAGCGGTGCTAACGAGTGGGTCTCCTGCTTGCGGGCCTAGTGATGCGAATGTCCAATGGGTACGAAGCGACTTCCAGCTGAATCGCAGTCGTCCCTGCCAAGTACCAGAAGTAAATGTTGATTGGCCTTCCGACCTAAAATGGTGGGTCATCATTGCGTACATTCCGCAGTGGCCCTGAGGGGTTACTCGATTTCTTCCGCTGCGGTCCGGCGAACTGCAGGGAAAGTCACTGCGGCACTAGTACCACGGGCTTTGACGCTTGCGCTCCTTGTCAACCAGGCGCATCTACATCGAAGTACACATCCGCTTAAGGCAGCGGCAGTGATCAAAAATCACATTCGCCATTTGCAGCAGCGGCGTCGCGCAGCCGATCGAGCGGCGGCCTAGGCAATAACTGCCAATCAACTAGTGGAAGCGAAAGGACCCGAGCCGACCGAAACCATGCATGGACTTCTCGCAAAGACGGACATTCTACGCGACCATATTGCACCATTACGTGCATCCGCGACTTGGTCAACCGAGAACCTCTGGGTAAAAAAAAATAAGGCTCCAACTGGAAACTCTACGGTGGTCAGAGACACTCCATCGGACCGCAGGAGTTTACACGCCAGCTCCATCGTCAGCTTGCGCGAGATCGAGATCCTGGATTCGAACAGCTGCACGAGTGTGGTCGGACAGGGTATCTTATAAAGGCCACTCTTCTTTCCCGCGGATACACTGTGATGACGAAAGCTACGACTGTGGAGAAACAGCATCACCTTCAAGCGGAAGTGGGCAATTATCACCGGCTTGGAAACTTACAGGGACAACTCATCCCTGTCTGTCTTGGGACTCTAAGCCTCGCGTTGCATAATGAGACGAGGACTTGGTGAGCGCCCGGAGCACAGCGTTGCGGGTCCCGGAAGCAGAGCACGCCTGGAATATAATTTTGGTTACACCGCAGCGACCCTCAAGCTGCTTATGGGGAATCATTTAGCAGACCCCAACATCTCGAATAAGACCCACCCGCTTGACGTTAGTTTGCTGAATGGACTCGTTCACGGCTGGCCATTGTCTAAGCGTATGCTCAAAGGGTCGGGCGTGAATACTTTTGCGGGCTTGAACAGGGCGACCAATGAAAATCCTTAACGCCCCTAAGCTTGTAACCGAGCAGCCAGATTGATGATACTAACTCGGCTCCTTGGCCAACTCAGAGCCATTCAACGAGAAAACGGGTCAGGCGGAGCACTAAGGTCACTGGGCATACAGAGGTCAAGTGAGGATTTGAGGAATCCTGCGGAGACAGGCTTGAGCGGAGTCAAGTCCTCAGGGCAATGCTATATTGAAGACAGGAAGACGTTCCTGAGCGTAGCTAACTGTGAAGCTGCTAACAGGCAAAAGATGCAGTTCCCGCCTAGCCACGGTCTTCTAGAGTGGCTGGGACGGAGTTTGAATAGATCCAAAATCCGAACGCGGGCAGCTAATGAAACGAAAAACGTATCTCAACTCAAATTCTTTGAAACCAGCATACCGGAAAAAATCGAAAGACCAACGAACTCCGTGGAAGGCTTCTATTGACTGTTCGCTGCCGAAGGCGGAAATTTTTCGCACACGCAAATTGATATATATGGGAACCGAAAGCCATTGAGATGTCCATTACTTGATGAAACTATAATATATTTGCTTGCAATTTGCCACTTAGCCCCTCCTTTTAGACTCCTGTATCAGCCAACTGAACGTACGAGCACACACCAGAATGATGACTTAGTACTTCCCCATGTTCAGTCCATGCGATGTGGTAAGCTTTCCTCGCCACGACGGCTAACAGAAACACAGGTGCTCCAACTGCGCTAAAGAGGACCCAGATACATAACATAATCACGGCGCTCTTATAGTCCCACAGCACTTTCGTCGGCGATAAGGCGATCCTGATACTTGGTGGCGATACTTTGGGGCATGCCCATGAGGTACATGGCCAGTTGTACGTCCGGGTCGTGAGGCTTCGCCATGTTGCGCGCACGGACAGTACGGTCAATTTCTTTAATAGGGCCCACAGCCAATGGCCCAAGATCATGGCATCCTAGCTCTGGAAATAAGCAGTACAGGTTGAGTCCCACAGCAAAAAATTGTGCTAGAACCGCTAGACCGAGGTTGTCGTCAACGCCATCTCGCAGCATGACTGGAGGAAGCCAAAAGAGCCACTGTCGCAGAATGTGCACGCGCTGGAAAGCCTGATCTGGCGAAAGAGAACCAATATCACCAAGGAATCTATCCAGAAAATCCACCAGTTTGTTCACCTGATTGTAGTGCTTTTTAGTATGCACAAGTTGTCTCTGGATATGCCGCAGGACTGTAATTGTATCGGCAAGACCGGATAGATTCTTATTATTGAACTGGCAGCTCACGATAGAAGACGAGTCCAAGGTTTGAAGGTATTGTTCAGTCTCGAGGAACTTTGCCAGCTCGGACTCGTACCTCCATTCCCGCGGCATGGAATAAAAGACAGATTTCAGACCAGTCCACAACGCTATCCAGCTTGACCTAAACTTATCAGCACCCGTAGTATTGGCAAGAAGAGATTCTATACCGTTCTCTGTCTGCCCATAATAGTAACATGGTAGCCGCAAGGACTTTATCATAATTCTCCCTGCAAAGCTTGCTAGAAGCTATTCGTAGTTGCTCGACTGCAGTCTGACGAAAGTAGAAATATGTCTGTTTTATTCCCACCTTCGGCTCGATTGTAGCTAACAAGGATGCGGATAGGGCGAGGAGCGAGCTCATTACTAAGTTATCGGAGCCTGCCATAGAATAGAATCTGTATATGATATCAGCTCTGGCTTCGATATGGGTTAGAATTACTTACAGAAGCAGCTTCTGAGCCCAGATTGTGTAGTCTCTCATGCCGCGCTGTTCCAGACTTTCGTAGAGCTTGGTAATAAGATCAATGAGTTTGTTTAGCGGCAAGTAGTTCAGTTTCGGTCTGATAGGCCGCCAATACTTAGGCCCTTCCTCGATTTCTGCTGTGATTGTGTATTTGCAGGAGACGCTGCGCTTGCTGCAACTTCGACTGCACTGGTCAACTGACTCGGCACCATGCACTGGGCTCCGTGGGAAGGCATACCATTGCGGCAAGGATTTATCGCATTTTTCATGGCGCCGTTTACATGACTCGCAGTTCATGGGGGATTTTTCCTGGTGATAGCCAGAATTGGGCATCTTGATATGATTTACTCGATCAAACTGGGAATTAGAAGGAAAGGTACCCACTGTTTGGTCTAAGCAAATGCAATGAGACGTTGCCTTTAAACTCCACCCACAGGTATCTACTAGTGGCTGCGTCCCCTTTTATCACTTTAGTTGCTCTTAGGACAAACTGCTCGATAATCCTTAGGAAGCTTAAGCGAACAAAAATAACACCCGATGGGAAAAATCCTGCTTGATTGGAGATAGGTCGCCTCGCGTGTGTATTGAACGGCATGAGTGTCCTGTTAGAAGATCATACCTAGAAAGGGAATCGTCTACTGAAGTCGAATAAGGCGCTAAAGGCATACCCAATGAACATCGGTGGGCCAATCTAGACTGGTCCGAGAAATTTTCCCGATTGAATACTACATTCAATACAGCTTTTCAAAACACCGTAATATGGTCCGAAGTGGATACGAGTGGGGCAAGGAGAAAGTCCTGGACACTAATGCAGTCCATGGTATGCTGTTCATAATAGAGCTTCCTGACTTATCTGAGATGACCCTGGTGGAAGTATTCGCGGCACAAAACGCGTGTGGTTGAGTTAATCTTTTAGGGGATTTAATTCCTGGGGCTGAGAGCGTTCTCGCTTAATTATTTGTAATATTACAAGATCTCATCCGGTAATAAACCATGTGAAAGCAGTATATAATCTACTACCGGCAGTGTTGCCTACAGTGCCCAGAATACTCACTAGTGTCGTGAAAGCGAAGTATCTATTCTATTCATACCAGTTCTTCTGCTCCGTACTCAGGAGTTTGACCAGTAATACAAACATATTCTCCCACAATGAATCCTACCCATGCGGTGTCCAGTATCCTGCCACCTGAAGCTATACTAGAGAGACTTCTACCGGGCCACGACTTTCTAGTGCGCCTTCACTTTTCCTATTCTCAGTAAGACGCTTCAATATATCTGCTCAGCGCATTGGCCTGTCTGGTACTCTTCGCATATGCTGGACCGATACTCAGTTTTGAGACGAATAAGCATCCTGCCCCGTCAGCCTCTGCCTATAAGACGCGGCTCGAGTGTATTTAAGGTCGTGCTTCTTCAACGGACCGATGTGTCAGACAGATCAAACCGGAAGCTGCACGGCAATTTCTCTGGATTGTGTTAGTCTATAGAAAATCGCTGAGCAATGGCTAGGATGGTGCTGACCTGCGCATCTGCCATAGTTCATTAAAGATATCAAATAGACGTTTACCGAAAACCCCGCACACTGCGAGTACATAGAATATACAGATCAGGCACAGCACAACAGCTAGTTCGTACATAGTAGACGTGGTCGTAAGGTTATTCAGAGGACGTTATGAGTTCAGTAGATGGCCAAGGAGCAAGGTGTATGGGGATGTTAAATCAGCCTCTGGTTACCCCTGGCATCTTTATAAGAGCGCTCCTAAGTATTAGCAGTATAGCACGTGTCCCTGCTCCAGACATCAGAATGCCCATTTTTGTTGTTTACAGGCAACACTAATTCTAGGACCGGATACTGCAGCAACTCCGTTGGTCAATTGTTATGCACCATGAAATGTAGCCTGCGGTCTAGAAAGACAAAAATTGGAACACATGGGTAGTCGTTGTATGCCAGGCAATTCCGCTCAATTCATTGGCAGCCAGCGGCTCCATACGCTTTTAGACTACCGCACGATAAGTCAGGGGAAAGCACATCCACTGGGCAATCTCCAATCTCCACCGACGATCATTACCAAAAGGGAAATGTTCGCCTTATATTACAATACGTACGGTTTCAATACACCAAGATATGGTGACTACCTCGGGAAGGGCGCTGATATGTCCGACGCAAAGGCCTACCTATCAGGAGTTTGGGAAGAGCAATCAACATTGACGACATGCCCTTTGCATTTACCCGGTAGGAAAAGAAAGATCATTAGATAACCCTTGATTTAAAGTCCAACATTCTGCATTTTCCGGCCATCATGACCTCCCTCCACGACTCCTCGAGACCTTTCGCCCATGTTTCGCCTCTTTTATCGAAATTTGAAGCAATCATGGTAAGTGGTTACCCTTATTCACATAACTTCACTAATGCCAATGGATAAGGCTCCCCACACTCTACTTCCGGAAGCGATCCTGGTATTCCCGGCTCAATCAACCGTCAAGGCGGTACATATTTATTTTCTGGGATTGATATACGGCTCGAATTTCGTGAACATATCCCGCTTGGATCAAAATGAAACGGTCTGTCGACATGTGGAAGAGATCTCCAGCGACCTCACTCCAGACGCCTTACTAAAGCTGTCTCTCCTCACGTGGCATTTTGATGCAAGAGGCGATTTCTCCCAAGAGCTCCTTCAATTCATTACCGAACTGGATGAGTTTGAGGAAGTATGCCAGGTTATCTGGGAGCGGTATAGCGATCATTCGGAGCATTATGTGTCATGCAAAGTCTTCACGGTTGAGATGCTAAGACTGATACGTTTTCTTGAAGGGTATGTTGCCAAAAGTTGGACCGAAACATGTGGTAGGAGTGGCTAGCTACACTCATTTTGCGAAAGGGAGTATTGAACTGAGGCTGCATCTGGACAATATCATCCTTTGTAAATATAGAAAGGTATGTAGCAAAGTGGTAACGCTTTTCACGGGCATATCTCCATCCTATGTACGTCCGTGCCAAGACTATCCTGTATGCGACCGTGCATTGGTCTGAAGATAACTGTGCTCAGATTGTCGCTCTGTGATGATTAATCAAAATGAAGCCCCTTCAACCAGGCCAGCCCGCACCCGCAATGACAACAATCTATGTGTAAATTCATCCACATTAAGTACACCGCGACAATCTGTGTGCTAGACCTTCTGTCCAACTACTACCGTTGGGAAAACGCCAATCAGAAGGATCAGACCAGCGGATAAGGTTGTCTGATGGCTAACCCAAATTGACTCGCCTATGGCCACTTTCTGGTTGCCGATTAGGCCCGGCCCGTCTACTCTGAGCACCGTATAGACAGCCTCGGGAATGTTTTGAGGCGAGAAAACATCCTTGGATGTGCGTATGAGGGCGAATGTTCCGAACTATTGATGATGAGCGACGAACACTTACTAAACATATTTTAGAAAATTACCCCTTTGTATAGCAGGTCTCGGACTGGGATCAATGGCCTATCAACATCCACAGACGGAACAATAATGCCAAAATCATGACGGGGCTGATCCGAAAGAGGCAAAGTCCCATCTAACCAATTATCCATTTGAGGTAGAAGTGCACAGATCTTAGCCTCCACTTGTACATCGTGAAGTATTTGCAGGTGTCGTATATGCTGCTCAGGCACTTTGTCGGTAATATTTAGCAAACTGGCAGTCGCTTTAAACAGTAGTCAGATCCTCACCAGGCATAGTACTCAATGCAGTATCTCTATGTGAATCATGATCATAGCCACGCGGCTGGCGATCATGGTAAAGCGGAACAGAAAAGTTGCAGCTGTGGGAATGCATAGAAGGTGTAGACGTATAGGACTGGGCTTGAAGCATGCTTGTTTTAGTAAAGGGAATTGTCGATGGACTGGGACATATATATAGACTGCATACCATAATCTGATATGTTTGGGCTTTCTGTTTCTTCGCCATAGTGTTCAATCACAAAAAAAACATCAAAACAATCTGGCGCTTTTGGTAGCTTTGCAGCTGGAATCAGAGATCCCATACATCCCCGATAGCTTGAAAGGAACAGTGCGAAATTGCTTTTATTCGAATCAAGCCCTTTATGGATCGCATCTGCCTTCTGTCGGAAATGCTGGTATAAAACGTCGGAGCGGGAGAAACCTTGGAGGCACTTTGGACATAAATATTTTATTTTTGACTTCTGGAGAACCCTACTTTGGGTATTGAAGCTCCTTTCGAGTCTAGACATTTTCCTGGGCATGTCGAAGCAGGAGAGGAGAGTTTGTGGGATGCGGTTAAATGTCTACTGATGCGGGGCTGGAGTGTTTTTGAGACCCGACACCAATACGTGGTGTACCGTAAAATGATACCGAGTGGCTGACCCACACGCGGCAGCTTTCCCTACAAATCTAGTCACTTCATGATTCCCTTGCACAAATCGAAATTGTTGACCGCAGGGAAATTGGCCTGGTGGAGCTCTGGGTTTTCTGGGCACACGGAAGCCAAGTGCGGGCTTGACGAACTTGGACGCAGACTTAAGCGAAACCAGGCCTTCAACTCAAGCTACTGAAAGCGAAAACTTGTACATCATAAGCATAGCCAAGTAGACAGAGGGGCTGTTCCCGCATTTGGTGTTATGCCTTCGCCGCCCCAGCCTATCATAGGCAATTGCTATTCGGGAACTGCCCCACCGTTTGTGAGCGAGTCGCAACCTTCATGAATGGTTGAGATGTGAGAGAAAGGCCGAATCCAAAATCAGGCGGCCAATGAGACGAAACAATCAGCATAGCTCTGATTGAACCATCAGGTAATCTCTTGCTTTTTCATCACTACAAGGCTGAATCGTTATATAGGAAGGCTCCTTTCGATTACTCGTTGCCTGAGGCGGAAGCTGTACACGCAACAAGGACAACACATGAAGAAGCTGGAAGCTAGTGAATTTCGTATCAATTGATATACTATGACATGAGCAGATCGGCCACTTGGGCCCTTTCATTATCCCTCTTGTACCAGCATCACTGAGTACTCAAACACACGTTCATCCTTTCAATAGCCCTCCAACATCACAGTTTTCCGCCAATGGCACAAAGTAGCCTCATGGCTAGTCCATGCAATATGGTGAGTTTGCCCGGATATTTTCCTCATCACTGACATATTGCTTCTGCTTTCATGGCTCGCCTTGAAGACACTACTAAAACTAGACACAGGTGGATTCACAGTCATCGAGCGCATCAAAGTTGAATAACTCTCCTAGCGAAGCGTCAGGATGCACCGCTCCTAAAATAGGTGGATTAGCGGGTCAATCTGATACGGAAAAGAGACCACCAACCGTTTTCGGCATCTCTTCTATAATTTTCCACTATGAACCAGGTCTTAAAACATTCGTGGCCATCGCGCAACATAGAAGAAGGAATAGAAGCCCCCATAGCCCTTTCATAGCAGGAGATAAACGTTCCGAAGTCGGCTTGTTTCATAGCAAGACCTGCATGCATGGTATCTTCTCCTCCCTCTTGGCGGAAATGGGCGTATAAGACGTCAGCACGGGAGAAGCTCCTAAGGCATAGTGGGCAAATAACATTTATGGAGGTCTTCTCAAGAACCTTTTTGAGTGTGTTCAACTGCCTTTGCAAGCTGGCCATGTTGTGCCTGGGAGGAGTGATTGCAAACTTCAGATCTACGCACTCAGAGTGAGAGTCTCGAGGGGTTATATAGGAACAGACCTCGCCTGGGATCAGGGACTTGGCTCAAACGACCGGCCACTATTCTTCTTTTTTGAAAATCCACAGCTAAGGCTAAAGTACGACATGCCAGGGGTGAGACGCATTGCCCTGTTGCTGTGCACGACGGCTCATGCACTACCGGAATACCGTTTTACGTCAATACACGCATATATCGTCCTGGACATCGCGCCTATTGGCTTCTCCAATACATGACTGATTTAATCAAACTGACTCGGTGGTCCAGACAACGATCGGTTAATCCATGCAAGCTTTTCCTTTGCGTTTTCACGGGCTCTTTCTAGCTCTAGCTCGTCGAACCTCCCTTCCCTGATCGAGTTGGCGATATCATCTAAGCTCTGGATGTGCCAACCAGCACGAGCAACTGCAACTATTGCCGGTTGCCCAATTGCCTTGAAGTTGCTCCAGAGAAGACGGTCCCTAAACCTGCCACGAAGGCAAGTAACCACGAGGTCGTCGGGGCCTCTCTCCACGCCAATAAAGGCTATAGTCTAATCCTTTGTTAGATAAAAAGTATGCAATATACGTAAGTGCCTGACCGTATGGCTTTGAAACCTGGACCCAACCAGCCACCGTCTCATACCCTTCGGAACAATGCTAGCAAGGCAATACATGGTAATTCAAGGAGAGCAGGAACGGACAACGAAGTTTGAAACAGTAGATTTGTAGAACTACTAGACTTCGAGGTCAGTATCATGCCCATTGCAGATGCTATGCCATGATTATATTTATAACTGTTACTTGGGAAGCTCTCACCCCCCTCCCTGCTCCAGTAATGACCGTATCTCCTACATATCATTCCTTTAACAAGAGTACGCTGCAGATGCGAAAACTTGGACGCACGATCTGAAAAGGATCTATAGCTAGCTTTCTTGTCGGATGAGTCTCTTCCCATACTGTCTCATCCAGGGGGCCATTAACAAGTTCCAGAAGATCATATGTGATCGTCATTATCGTTAGCGCCGCTGGACGCCATCACCCCGCGGTGTCGACAAATCAGAGATCGTACAGCCTTTCATAGCGGCGATACTTTTGCGAACCTGCATAAGTTGACAATCCGCACAACTTTTCCCTCGTGATTACCCCTCCCCAAGCCGAGTTCCTCCTCCACTTCTTAATGGCGCTGCTCCCTTCCTTCCTTCGTCCTTTCCTTTCTCTCTCTCTCTCTTTCTTTCATTATTTTATGTGACCTTTTATTCTTCAAATCACCAAGTCATGTCTGCCGCTGCTGTCGTCTCCCAGCTACGAGGACTCTTAGAAAAAGCCAACCTGTTGATACCCAAAATATCGAAAATTTACCCCAATGAAGAGCAATGGGGAGCACTTGGCGACATAAGCAAGAGACTTACAACAACTGCGACCAGATTAGAAAACGAGATCCGAGCGTCAAAAGAGTCGCGTGCAGAAAGAGCATGGAAAGAAAGCGAAAAGCTTCGGTCTCATGCCTTGGCGTGTAAAGGGGAGCTATTGAGTAACGGCCGGCTGAAGCAACCGCCGGTCTTCAGGCGAAATATTACGACTATATTCGAAGGCCCGAAAGACTCAAAGTTCGACTCCGAGGACGTCAAGGTCCGAAAAGCCTTGACCCGACAAAGATGTGAGCAGATTCGGCAACTCAGTCCCAGCGGTGTGATTTCATGGGCAATGGCATACGCGCCAAGCCTATGGGCGGCAGGGTCGATGTCAATGGAGGTCTTTACCTGTCTTCTTGATGACATCGAACCTGACCAACGTCCACCGTGGCCATCAATCATTGGAGAAACTTTACACATGCTCTTAGCCGACGAAGAGTTTTTATCGGCATCGTTAGAATACCGTGAATTTCTGAAAGGTCCTTCAACCAAAATAATTGCCTTGACGGGACAGATATTGACTCTTTCTGCAGCATTTGACTGTTTACCGGATGTCCGCTTAGACCGCCGAAGAAAACGGAGACGATTAGACAATGGGCACAGTGAGGGGGGAACTCAGATGAGCCAAATTTCCCCTTTTGATGAAAAACGAGGTACGATGGCTTTAGTGGCATTTGTCGCATGGCTAATAATAATAATTTAGAAATGAAGCATATGTACACAAATCCCGACCCTGTCTGCATAGACAGACTTCCAGAGCCATTTCAGACCGCTGTCAGAGAAAGCCGGCTCTGGAAGTGGGAAAGAAGCCAGGGCATGAAAACAACAGGTTGTCTAAGCACACTGTTTCCAATGGACAACACACAGGATGTCTCTTTGACTATCTGGTGTGGAAATGCGGAAGCGTATAACATCAACGACGAGTTTAATTTAGAGCTTGCAGCCTCATCTCAGCATTTGAAATAAACGGTTCCACCTCTGATGAAGGTTGTGTAGCCTGCGGGTACCAAATAGTCGCGGAATTCAGTCGTCGGCGTCTCGTTGTTAATATGTGCTTTGTACTCCTCCGTCTGCTGGTTGTAGATGGAAAGATAGTAGCCCTTGAAAAAAATAATTCTGTCATGGTCGACCGGTGGAAACAGATGACTCGGAACGGCTTCTTCTCGTCCAGCAAGCGCGTCGTCTCCTCTCTGAATACCAAGCTTGTGTTAGCTATTGACAATGGAAACTTGAGGGAAGGGTTCTCTGACCGCCATGACTTGAAATGAACGCGGCTGTTTTTGACTGAAAGCCGACTGTGATTTGGCTGTCGACAGTGAAAGTCTTGAGAAGCAAAATCCGTCGGCTGCAACGACTTAAGAACTTGCCGCGCGTCACTTAGAGGAATGTGGTAAGTTCGGAAGTATAGAATAAGCTGTTTGTAGAAGAAAATGGGGCTCCGGGTCGGTATAGAATGGAAGAGGACACGATGTTGTTGGGTATCAAAGCGAGGGGTAACGAGGAAGTCAGATGTGGCACCAAATGCGACCGATCCGTCCACCCCACAATCAATGGGAGCCACCTAATTCAGGCAGAAAACTTTCCTCATAATTAGAGCTCATCCGAGACCCAGAATCGGTTTACACCTGTGAAAGAGTCCATAGCGTAGCCTATCAACTCCCAAAAGAAGAGCGGTAGATCATCGACTTCTCAAGCTACTTCGACATGGATGGTCACCCAAACGCATTGCTTTTGGTTTCCAGATGCCCAACCACATGCGATGCGGCTGTCGGATCTTTCTTCAATCATCACGTGAAGGTGCACAGCGGAGCTTCTGGGTAAGTATGTACGAGATGGAGTGTGGAAAGAAGTAGGGAAGAAAGTGAGTACATACAAAAGAGTGAGGAAAGAAGAGAGAAAAGAAAACTTAGAGCAAGCCCCTGCTCAATGCCGGCTTGACAAGATCCTCGCTGCTGGTAGGGAAGACAGCCATTGTCGCTAACTCACCAGTTACGTCGACTTCAGGATGTGCCTCAAGAAGTTGTTGGTCTGCAGTTCCTTACAATACTATGAAGGCTAACGCTAGTTAAAAGCAAGACATCACACATATTGCGGTCTTACATGATCTCTCCCTCGCACCTCTTTTGCCTGAATGAACAAGGTCACAGAAGTTTGCTGCTCCTTCGATTTATGCAGGCTCGCAGAAGTACGTCAAGCTAAGACGGAGACAGGACATCAGTATCGTGTGCGATTGGTGGCTCGAGGCTACGTGAGGCTGCACGGTGCTGCCATATTGGCCCACTGCCTCGCGGTGCGAGTAAATCAGGAGCACCAGCCGTACTCCGCTCATTATCTGTGCCAACCAGCGTACGGCCGGGAAAGGTTGACACAGCCTCGCACTAATGCAGATTCAAGGCTAGTGAAGGGCGTTTATGCGTGCTAACTGCATCTACCCCTCCTTGTCGTGCGCAGGGGCGGCCGCATGGCCAAGTCTACCATGTCCACCAACTCCAACTCCGAGTGAGTCTACAGTGCCTACTTCGTAAGCACCGTATCACCGAGATCATCCTAATGAGCACGATGGTCCTAGTCTTGTAGGTTTAACTTCATTCTTGTCGAACATTTCGAATACAAATATTTCCTCTTACCCTCCACCATCCTCCTTTCATCCCTCTACAGACTTCCCTCCTAGCATCGGCCTTTCACGATAAACAGTCATTCAACACCCACCAACGTTTGGATATTGTCCAACATTGACATTGTGTTACACCTCATGTGAGTCGAGCATCGCTAGGCATATTTTCAATCAGAGAAACTGACATGTACAACTCCTAGGAATCATGTGCAAGCAAATGCTCGACAAGACTGTCTATCTCTGCCGGCATATAGTTGAATCCCCTGGAGTCGTCTTGCCACACGATGAGTGTGGCAGTTGTGGTATAATTAAGGCAACAGGTTACTTTGGTCAGACAACAAAAAGGGACCCATGCCCTGATTGTATTGCCAATGGTGTTTATGTGAAGGTCAATGGGAAGTGGCAGAAGGCTTGAGCTTGATGACACCATATCAGTAAGGGAATAATTAGTGTGATTCTGTGACGGAGGACTTATACTAGTCGAAGTCAGAATCGGTCCTTTTTAGACACATTCGGTCTCGACATAAATGAGATTCCTTATATTTGCTGTGAATTCTATCTGAGAGCTGAATTTGAATAAAGCAACCTTGTCGTTCTGACCTTATTGTAAAACGTGTCCGCACTTCGCCCAGCTTAGTCCTCAACAAGCCCACCTAGTGCAGTGGTGAACCCAGTGGTTTTGTGGAGGATAGTTGTTCCGGATTTATTGCAGGCACAGTGATGAGATCGTTATACACACAACGGACGCACATATTCGTCCGACTAAGACTACTTTTGAATAGATTATCCTTTTCTCCTACTTACCAGACCGTGCTGGTGTTCAGGTTCTCCCTGTATCGAGCCGTCTGCCTGTGACGATCTGGACGCGGTTGGGAGGACCGAGTTTGCATGATGGATTAGTTTGAGGATTTGACGATGGGAACAAACATGGCTGAATCTGGCTGATAAGGGAAGGCGCTCCTTATTATGGGTCATATCAAGTACCACCCAGCAGATAGATTTCTCTTGCTTTCCCCCAGACTCGATACCCTCATTTGAATGCACAGGATTATTTCGATTTCCTTTTGGCTGTAACACTGCCCACAGACCAGCTTCTAGCTCCCGTCCCATATTAACTAGGTAGGAACTTCTTGATGAAAGAAGGAAATAGAGCCCTGGACCGAAGGGATCAAGGGAGAAAAAGTTGGCCGGTTTTCACACGAGGCAGCTCACTGAGGAAGAGGGAGACTGGCCCGGAGACAGTCACGTGATCCAACCCTTACAACGTCTTTCCCGTTTCCCCCTTTCTCCTTCCTCTTTCCTCCTCTGTTTCTCTATCTTTGCCCTTCTTGTTATGGATATCAAACGCCAATTTCCTGGTGTGCACTGGGTTTGGGGAGGAGGCATCTCCTTTGTCTATGAGGTCCATCCTCTCATCGTGGTAAAGGTTCCCAAGTCCGGTCAAGAAGAGAGAGAGAAATTCCGGAAAGAGCTCAAGATCTACGAGATTCTATCCCAGCATCCGCCCTGCCCCTCTCTGGTGGAGTGTTTCCACTATACGACAGACGGAATCTTCCTTGAGTATATGAGAGGTGCGACCCCTATTGGTATGCTAACAATATACCTACTAACTGCGTTTCTAGATATCTCCCTTGCTTATAGGAGACAATTCAATCTTACCCGGGACCACAAAACTCGTGTGGTTACTAAGGTGGGAGAACTGGAACCCCTGGCACTACGAAAGTTGTGTTAGTAGACCCTTAATGACTGCTTATAAGGAACTGACCTCTTAATATACATAGGGATGAACGATCTTGCTCAAGGTGTTGCTTTCCTCGCATCGCTTAACCTCGCTCATGGTGACCTGCGACCGGAAAATATCCTGCTTGATCGTAACCGACTCAAACTATCGGATTTCGATTGCACGGCCGAATTTGGAACAGATTTCGAAACTTGCCCTTGCCCGTATGGAAGACTACTCAATAGCAACGAGGCAGACCAAGGAATACCAGGAACTGCCGGCTTCCTAGGTCCTCGGACAGAGCAGTTCGCCCTTGGTTCATTGTACTACTTGATAAACTACGGCTTTGAGGTCTATGATGATCAATGTCTTGCCGACGATCCTTACGAGCATGGACCTAAGGTCATGGACTTACTACAGGACATGAAGTTTCCGAAGCTCGATGGCGATCCGCTTATTGACGATATCATCGATAAATGCTGGCACAACCAATATCGCACGCTTGCGGACCTGGCCACGCACATAGAGACGTTGCTTAAGGAATCACCAAGCGATGTACTGATCCAGGAAACAGCTTCCACTCCGGGATGGCGCAAAGCTATAGACAGAATACTGCGTTGGTTGTGGTACAGCCCCGGTGCCCAATGGAGGAGCAACGGGGAGATAATCAATGGTGACGACTATTACAACGTGGATCAGAACCACTCTGGTGAGCATTTCTTTTCTAAACAGAAATTCTGCCAGGACTTGGAGAAGCGTGGACTTCTGCGCCTACTTACTTTGAGTAAGCCCACGGAGCTTGGATTCAGCATGGAGCACAGGCATTTGTCACCAACTACTCCGGCGAACTGAGAAGGACGAGACTACTATGGAGCGCGGATAGAGATTTCGGAACTTGTTTTTTTTCCCTTTTTTATTCTCTTCTTTTTTTTCTCTTCTTTTCTTTCTCTTCTTTTCTTTC
>JACVQR010000393.1:13007-23230 GCA_019827475.1 Penicillium cf. chrysogenum | reverse complement strand
TTCTTTTCTTTCTCTTCTTTTCTTTCTCTTCTCTTCTCTTCTTTTCTTTTCGGGCTAAGGGCTGGTTAATGATAATTCATATGTATACTGTCAGGTTACTCGGAGTGCGGTGTTAGAAAGACCCCAGAGGAGACTTGTTTGCAATGCCCCACGTGCCATCATGTAATGGGTTTGTGAAAGGAACAGGATCACATCCTGTTGCATGCCAAAAGATGCGCTCGAGTGGCCCGCTTTGTTCTACACAGCGAGTGAATCGCTGAGGAGCTTCCAGCAGGGATGTCGTATGGCCTATTCAGGTGACAGAGTGACAGCCTAAGCCTAAAATAGTTCCTGCGGTTTGTAAGCCTGTTGGCTTGACCTTTGACTCGCTAGTGGAGCGCTGGCTTCGACGAATCAAATCACAATCACCAAAAAGTCTCCCTTTAGTTCTCCTCCCCATTGGCATCTTGAGTAAATATGTAGCGTAATGCTACATTGAAAAGGATACTTGATCATCGACGAGATTGCGCACAGCACATCCTTAATATCGGAAACGGTAAGGGCATTTGGGCAATGTAAGTGGATAACCAAATCCCCACAGTCATGACAAAAATAATCTCTCTGACCAGACTCAGGGATGTCGCTGACATATTCCCGAGCGGCAGCCTTATCGCTGACACAGCATAACTACCGCTTGAGGCGACAACCTTTTTCCACCTTCCTGCCGCCTGCAAGAAGTGGGCCTATCAGAAAGCGGCTCGAGCTAACCTGATATGATAATCCCAATGTTTGTTCCACGAATTGGGCTCTAATAGCTCCGACCGGATCATCCTGGTTAGATTGTACAATCTCCCGTAGAGATTCCGAATATACATCTAGAATGAGGTGGAGCAGCCCTACGCCTGATTAAATCTGCTGGAGCGGCCGGATACGAAATATGTCCTCTTTTTAAGAACGGCCGGAATCGAGTCAATACTCTCCTGTTTCCGGCATCCCAGGTGTCTAATGCTGATGGCCAACCCCGCAATATTGTTGCGCACAGAACAAGCTCCACGGTCGGCGTGGACATAGTCGACCCGTGAAAATAATACTAGATCAAAAAGATAGAGGAAAGAAGGGAAAAAAAAAAAAAAAAAAAAAAAAAAAAAAGTTACATGTTGACATTTCACCCTACTCGAAAGTGTCTATTACTCGTATGGCTTGGGAAGTGTTGTACGGCTAGAGCACATTATGAAGTTAAGGCTTCAAAAACAAACAAATACGGAGCTGATTAACCAGCTAGCATATCCTGAAACAAAACAGTTGCATGGGAAGAAGCATGGCCATTCGATACCTAGACCAACAATGTTTTTTATTTCCCTTGCTTAATAGCCTCCGCGTTTCGCACGTGAGGGGGAGGGTTGATAGTGGACTAAGGGTTGAGTCCTAAAACAAGAACCAACACGGACTGTTCCCAGCAGACCTCGAGTAAGAGAAGATTGGGGAATAGTCAGGACTTCCTGAGCACAAAGAGAGAGCCCCGGACGCTATTTGCCCCTAGGCTTTGGAACATGTCACCGGCCGAGCTTCAAACTTCAAATTTCTTGACCATCGTCTTTGCAGGGATTTCAAATCCCTTCCAGTGAACCTCCGACCGAATTCCTCCTCGATACGTTCCCATTCAAGTTTTCTGTACACCAATTTACGAAGGAGCTCATCTTCCGCATCCGAGTAAGGCCGGCCCCGTTGGCGGCTGGGGAATGAACGAGATGCTTCTGCTCGAGCCCTTGCCCTGGTTAGAGGGCCCCTGCCCGTGGCGAGCTCGGCGAACCCCAACATGCTGCACGCGGGCTCCTTCCGACGATGACACTTTGACCGGGAGATTCTAGATGGGCTACACACGGTAGTCTCAGTCACAGGCTGGGGCCCTCTGCATCCAGAGGAAGTGGCTTGTGATTCTTCATCCAACTGGCAGGAAGCCATCGGGTCCTCTGATTCCAATGTATCGGACGAGCCACTCTTGCTTCCATCAGAAAGCGGGATCATTGGGCCAATCTGACCATTTCGGCCGTTATCGGCAACATTGGGGTGGCTTTCGCCGGGAACGCCTATCCCACGAACTTTGGATGTAGCTGAACTTGTTTCGGAACCGTTATCCATAGTTTTGTGGGCCACAGAAGCTTCGCAGCTCTCAGCATCACTTCTTCTCCATATCCTGGAGAATAATTCATCCGGGTGGAGCAAGTCGTCGCTGTTAATGCTGCTTGTCTCGTCACAGTCATTCTCAAGCCCGGTGACTGAACCTGGGCGGGGCAAGGTCACTAGTAAATAATGAGCCTCAGGCAGCAATATGTAGTAGACCTGGACGAACCTTCGCCGGATGGACCGATAACGCTATCTGCGCGAGGGCTGCTAGACACCCCATTGGAAGAAGCAGTTGCGTGATGGTTCGCAAAGGGCCTGTTCTGGCCATTGTTCACAGGGATGGATTTGCCATACTCAATGTGCTGAGCTGCCACGTCGCGAAGTGCGGTCTTAGGCTGGGGGGAAAGGGGAGTGTAGGCATGGAAGTACATGGAAATTGGAGGTTTCGGAGGCAATGGGTGCTTCATGAGGGTTGGGGAACGTGAGCCAGGGAAATTGCAGGGTAAAGAAGAGGGAGTCAAGGGACCATTGTAAGAAATCTGGCGATCCATCTTGGAAAAAGGAGCAAAAAGTGGGAAGCAGTCTGGGGACAAAACTTGAGGAATTGGATTATGCTGTCTGCGTAGCTGCGTAATGATTTTCTCGAGCTGGACCAGGGTATTTATAGCTAGCAGATCAGGGACCGACTGAAGTTCCAAGACCCATGATTGGGGCTTCAATGGAGTAACACGCCTCCCAAAGCCGGACCGGATGGCCATGGACTAAGCCCGTCCCTGTACTCGTGCTCACGCGCCTCACGCGCCATGAGTCTGGAAAATGATTGTTGTATCCATTTCACTTTGAACCCAGCCAATGGAGTTTGCCTGGGATCACGGTCTACCGCAGGGACACTGCAAGGACTACCCATAATGCACGGCTCGAACACCGCCAAGTACCACATCATCACGGAATATAGCCGAGCTTCAACAAGTAGCACCGCAACCTTTCCACATTCGACTAATGACAAGAGGGCGCAGTAGACCGGACGATCGGAGATGAAGGACCAATCGGCCCTGAAATCGGTAAGCAAGATGCCGCGGATATGTGAATGGCGATGGCGATGACGGTGACGGTGTGCCGCTGCCGAATAGCCGGCCAGAGCCATGAATGAGGCATTTATGCCATTGGACATGGTCCTCCGAGGCGCAATTTCGTCCGTAACCCAAGTAATCCAATCGCATAGCATAGCAGGACACTCGGGATCAACATGGACTGGGGCGAGGACAGAGGCGCAGGGACGGGCGACCGCCGGAAACGGGTAAGACGGTGTGAGGGTGAGGGGTAGGAGGAACAAGCGTAAGCCGCAACCCGTAATCAGCCTTGCAGCCTGTTCGAGCATCAGTCTCTTCGGTCCTTGAGTCAGGGAAGCGCGGATGGTAGATGGGGTACCTCTAGAAACTGGTAGACAAAACGAGGTCCCGTGTAAAACAAGCGACGCATTCTCTAATAGTATAGGCTAGAGGGTAGAAAATAATGCATACAACCACTAGAAAAAAGGCGGCAAAACAGAAGGGAGAAAGTCCGATTCACCTGAACAGCCGGTCAGAGCTGAAGGGGTGCCCTTCCAGGATTCTGGAAGTGGAGGCGACGGGAAACGAGGGCGCAGCCGCAATTTCCGACAAGGAAAACGGAGGCAGGTAGGGTGGCGAAGAAGGCAGCAGGCAGCAGGATTTTCCATTTTCGGAGCAGGTGTGACGAGGGGGGCGCGACCGGGTGAGTGCAGAATATGGGAGGGGGGATTGAGGGAAGAGAAGGGAAATGGGAAGACCAGAGGGTAGGAGGTTCTTATATACTCGGAGAAGGTGAACGGGCAATGATGACAGTACGTCGTATCGGGCGACTAAGCCGAAAGCGGCAAAACTAACTGCAACAGGAAATTCACAGGTCCTCAGATTACTGAGTAGACACGGTCAAATAATTGGCAATGCCGTCTTGTCCCGGAACGCGTGCGTGCCATGGCAATCTGTGCGGGCATTGATCTGTTCAGAGAAAGATTGCCCAGGCGGGCGCGCCATTTCATCTCACCGCCTTTTGATCAGTCCTGTTGAAGTGAGAATAGATTGATTGATTGTTGGTTACTTCTTCTATCCTTACAGGGGCGGGGTGCCTCATATATATATATATATATCTCTGTTCCCAATCCCTGCTAATGTGACATCACGTGATATTCAACACTCCCACTCGATGGCAACCACGGTCAAGGGTGCCAGCGACCATTCATCACGGTGGTGAAGGGTCCCGTTAAAACCTTCAAAAACCTTTAAGGAGAAAAGAAGGAAAGGGTACCCGTGCGCTCGGTCTCTCCCCAATGTCCGCAAGTCAAGAGGTGTCACTCAATGCCAAGCCCTCTGCGAAACCATTCAAAACGTTCTCGTGCAAGAGGCTTTGTAAACCCGTCAGCAATCTGCTCCGTAGTTGGAACGTATTTCAGCGCCACTGCTCCAAGGTCTTGAACTTCTCCTTGCCACTTGCGTTGGATTTCCATATGTTTTGTGCGAGAATGATATTGCGGGTTCGAGGACAGGGCGATGGCTCCTTGATTGTCACCACAGATAATCGTTGCGGCTTTTCCTTGGCTCATGTTTAACTCATTAAGAAGTCTCCTTAACCAGATTGCTTCTTTGGTTGCTTGTGTCTGGCCTAGAAATTCAGCTTCACAGGTCGAGAGGGCAACAACGCTTTGGCGCTTTGATTGCCAACTGATTGCCCCACTCCCGATATTGAAGAGATATCCAGCTGTTGATCGTCTGGTGTTGCGACATCCACCCCAGTCTGCATCTGTAAAGCCTTTCAGCATCTGGGGCTGACCCTTGTACGTGAGCCTGAGGCCTTTTGTGCCGTTGAGATATCGCAAGATGCGTCGGGCGAGATTCATGTGTTGCGGTCCGGGATTTGCCAGATACCTGCTCGCCATTGAGACGGCATACGCGACGTCCCCCCTAGTCCCAAGCATGATGTACATTAGGGATCCGACAATGCGTTGGTATGTGACTCTTCGATCTGGGGAACAGCTGTATCCCGGACTGTTCTCGGGAAGTGGTGAGGTTTCTATCGGCGTGCTGACGGGAGCGCCGCTGCTGATTCCGAACTGGTGAGCGACCTTGTCAATATACGCTTCTTGACTGAGGTAGAGCATCCTGTTTTGACGGTCTCGCTGAACGGACATTCCGAGATAGTAACTGCATGGTCCTAGATCTGTCATTTGGAAGCGGTTTCGGAGGCTCCGTTTGATCTTCTTTATTTCTGCACTGCTTGGCCCCACGATCAGGAGATCATCGACATACACCGCGATGTACATATTGCTCCGGATGAAGATCCCAAGATCAGAGCTGATCGGCTCGAAGCCGAGGTTCCGAAGGAAATTTGTAAGGGTCTGGTACCAAATCCGAGGAGCTTGTTTGAGGCCATACAGTGCCTTTCGAAGTTTGCAGACCTTAGATGTGCCGTCGCTCATGTGGTGAGGCTGTTCGACGTAGATCTCGTGGTCTATGTACCCATACAGGAAAGCCGTTTTGACATCCATCTGTTCGATCTCGAGATCTAGGGCCGCCGCGATTGCGAATAGAGCTTTGTAGCTCATTGGCTTGACCACTGAGGCAAATGTTTCGTCATAGTCGATCCCCTCTTCTTGTGTAAAGCCTCTCACTACCCATCGGCATTTATGGCGGATGACTTCGCCATGCGGTCCTCGTTTGACTTTGAAGACCCATTTTCCACTGAGGATCCGCCGATCTGTGGGAGGATCAACGAGCTCCCACGTTTTGTTTTGGTGGAGCGAGTTCACTTCTTCAAGCATTGCTCTTTCCCATTCGAGCGAGCTCGCGTCATTTTTCGCTTGATGCAGGGTACTTGGCTCAAAAGGTTCTGTTTCCTTTGCAGCCACTGTTAAGAACGTTGGGATGATGTTTTCTTTGGGTATATTCATCAACACAAGCTCTTCTTCTCCATCACTTAATGTGTCTAGTGTGGCCTGCGGAGCGCGAATTTTGAGTTCAGGATGGTTTCCTAGTGCTTCTTGTGGCACCGTATGAATTGGGTGGTCACGTTGGAGTTCTGGATATCGTTGCCATTCTCCTAGGTCTTGACCTTGGTGAGCGTCGCCTTGTTGCTGGTCGCCGCCAGTTGGTGACTCATTCCTCTGGATGATGTCTTGTAAATCATCTGCGAATGGTCCAAAGGTATCGTCACTCCTTGTGGGCGACAAGGTCCTATCTCCCTGTACAGCAACGGGTGGCTGCGAGTCTTCCGTCACTCGATTGAGACGACGCTGGTGTTTGCGAGTCTTCGTTACTCGACTGGTTTAGCCCTCGTGAGTTATCGTTACTCGATCGAGGCAGTGTGTGCGAGATATGTTTCCCCGACTTAGGTAGGGCCCGTTCTGGTGGTGCCATCGACAATTGGCGCCCAGAGGCGGGCACGGATGCTTGCCGTATGCCTACCGACGGTTGGTTTATTAGTCCCACCGTCTCACTCCCCCCTGCGGCAGCAGCCGTTACCGCAGGTAAGCCGTCTTGTCTGGCCACCACATCTTCTCTGGTCTGTGTGGAAGGAGATTCAAGGACTTCATGAAATTCAGGGTTTGGGGTCCCAACAATTCGTCCGTCTTCCAGCAGGATACGGTAGTTGGTATTTCCCTCGTAGCCTGCCTCGATGGGCGGACTGCTAACGTACATTTTGCCCAATTCTGCCGTGATTGTGTTGAGCAGATGTTCCTCGGGCGCAATCAAAGACGAAGCATTGCATCCTCCTCTATGTTGTGGTGAGGCCGTGCCACCTGGGGTTGCTTTAAGGGTTCTGAACTAAGAGTAGCTTCGAGGTTCTAGTGAAAGGGCGGTTGAATGGACTGCTAAAGATCGATCGCACATACTGCGCGGAGCCGACATGTTCGAAGCTGAATCCTCCATTTGCCAAACAGAATGAGTTGGGTATTTGTGCAAGCTGTAAGTAAGAAACACAGTTGACTTGCTATTCTCCTGCACATCCCCGAGCTGACTGCCCGTTGGATGAGATACTTCACCGTATCTTGGAGATGGGTGATGACGCGAACTGGATGAGACGCTTCCACTTCGTTGAACTATGGTTGATCGCCAACACGGCTGCAACCGTATAACGTGCCAATACGTGAGTACCATATCTCATTGGAAGCATGCAGTTGTCCATTGTGGCAAGAGAACAGACTTATGGGCATGGCAAACCAAGCCGTTGACGAGGAGCTTCCTCCAAAGGCAAACGTTGAAGAGCATCAGAACACTTTGGACTGTATAGCCGAGGGCCTCCGACAACAGACCATGGACATCGCGGGCACCATGTAGGTTTCAATGAAGTCACGCCAAGCCCGAACCCGACTGAGCCATATGCCTCTCAACGCCCGTACAGCCGGCCTGAAAGCAAACGTTTATCCTATCGCGCGTGGCAACCTCAATCTTCTCTTTCCAGCTCCGCCCCAACTTACCATTGTAGACTGGCCACCATTTGGGTAGATTCTGTACATCCTGAGCACCATACATGCTAATAGCCTCCGACAAGTGCCGGCGATTGAACACCTCATAAGATCCTCCACGCTCAGCCGCGAACAGCCGTCGCCCATTGTTATTTTTTCTAGAGACGCGGCATGGCATATACTGCGCCTCTACCCCTGTAATCAATCCGTTGTCTTTAGTTTACGATAACGTCCTGTGATGTTCGGCAAGGTTTGCAGTTGTTTCCGTTCTTGGCTGACTGAGACGGGTACTGGGTTTAATTCGAGACTCAACTAACCGAGCTGATCCATAATCGCATCACAATTGGTATGACTCCGTGCTACCCGGCCAACAGAAACTATTCTGCAATGCGGGTTTCATTATCTTCCGCCTACCGAGGAACATTTTGAACTCTTGTATAACATCCGACAATCGTCGTGTTTGGGCACGATGATTGAATCCAAAACTGGAGGGAATGCCTTGAGATTGACTGACACCGCAAGACGGATGTACGAAACAAACACCATATAGCGAAAGTTCTCCAAAGTTCCATAAAGAGCGTTCTGAAATCACAGCATCCTCAATTTAATACCCTGCACCATGTAGTTATCAATAAAACAGGAAGAGGACTGTGAATCTGGGCAGCGCAAAGGAACGTAGAACCCAACGAGATGATCGCGATTATCTGGACGAGCGAAACAGCCGGGAAGAGTCTTCTTGCAAACTGGACAACATGGTTCGCAATGTCGTTTTCTCAGATACTCAGAAGCCAATTTCGAATCTCCCAGGGCTTTGGAGAGCACGGAATCGTGAAAGAATTTGTTGAAGCAATCGTAGCAATATACGTGACCGCAGCCTAACACGAGGTCTACCACTCTACAAAAGCATATCTTGCATTCATAATGCTCCTCAAGGGAGCGACCTGTACACTTTCAGCAACTGTATAACCAATGAAGGTGGGAAACACATTGCTCACCGTCGGTACGGCATTCCTTTTGCTGGCGGCTTTTCGAAACGGCATCTATAACATTTGTTGTAGGACTGGCTACCGTTGTTGTAGCATCGAGGACAATCGGGTTATCTCATTGAGGATCAGAGGGGCTATTGAAATCATAGTGGAGCCGAATCTTACCGATACTATCTCCTAGACGGTGCGAGCCATGTGAGAAACTATTGGAGTTCCTCTCCACGTTACTGGAAGTACCAGTTTCAATAGAGTTCCCTGCAGATGGGCTCCGTAGACGTGCCAAGGAAATACCGCCATCATCCTCCTCGTCACTTGTTACAGGGGGAGGGTTTGGGGACGTTGGCAGTAATCCTAGTTCCGCGGCACTCTGAGGGTGGCCGGCGGGCAAAGCCCGGAGGTCGCTAAGGACAGGAACGGCCAGGCTCGAGAAAGGGGGCATATGTGGTTCAAAGTGGCAGTAGATAATAAAGAGAGATGGTGAAACAGATCAGGCAAGAAGACTATGCAATCTGCAGCGTATAAGTTGTTGGTTGAGTTGGGGGACCGGGCAGGCTTTATATGTCTGCCAATACTCCAAGTTAGTCTTAGACTGGGAGAACGACAATGCTGAATCTGCTTCACAGGGAGCCAATACCGGCTGGGAATGATGCCTGTGGGCAAAGTCCCCGTAGCGCCTCGACCTGGCTGACCTATGACAATTCTTCAGGGGTAATTCGGCTCTCCAGCTCATAAGGTCGAGGATTCTTTTGCTCGTAGCACGTGTAAAGCGAACTGGCTCAGGCGTTGACCGGTGTCTGGCCTTGACGGTCTGGTGAACCGCGCAATCGTTCCCGGGACGGCCACTCACCCCAGGATGACGGTCAAGACTCCTCGGAACACTTGCTGCGCTCCGGAGACACCGTTTGGCAGTCCTCGGAGCACGGTATCTCCCACGTTTTACGTCTTTTGTCGGGAGAGGCGATTTGCTACGAACTTTCCCGCCACTGAGTTGCTATAAGAAGCGGCGTCTCTGTCAGGCTCTCTGCATACATAGGTTTTTTGCACAGTTTCAAAACGTCCTTATCGTTGACTCGAAGATCTGCCCTATTCGCCAAAGAAACCCACACTTCCTGACATTCCACGCCTATCCATATATCTGCGTCCTAAGTCTGAGCTTTTCAGACAGCATATCATGCTACTCGACCTTCCCAATGAAATCCTTTTGTGCATTGCTGAAAGTTTTGACCGGTCCCGCGACATCTTGTCGTTTGCCCGAGTTGCCAGACGAACGTCTCACCTGCTGCTCCCGTTCCTCTACAAATTCAATATTGGAAAGCAACACAGCTCGGCATTATGCTGGGCTACCCAGCATAATGTCTCGCGGTTGGCAGAACGACTTGTTCGAGAGTACCATGGCAATGTGAACGCTGTCCATAACGGCAACACTCCGCTCCTCTACGCCGCCTCGAATGGCTCAATCAAAGTTGTTGATGCTCTCCTCGCTAGCCAGCAGACCCAAATTAACTGGCGCAATGCAGAGGGTCAATCTGCCCTCTGGTGTGCCGCATGGTACGGATATATTGACATTGTTAAGCGATTATTGCAGCAACACCACATTCAAGTCAATATTGCTGATCGAACACGGGGGACAACGCCTCTGGCAGTGGCTGTAATAC
>JACVQR010000390.1:3254-51225 GCA_019827475.1 Penicillium cf. chrysogenum | reverse complement strand
TCCTTTGCAACAACGGAATCGAAATTTTGCTCGCATAGTTCCCACGGACTGCAGAGTTAGGCTTAGCGTCACAGATGCCATGGTGAGGCCTTTTTGGAACGGTCGATCACCGCTGCAGCTTGACATTGGTTGTCATGGTGCAGGGTACCTGAGCAGCTCGGAATGTCTACGCTAAGGCCACCCTGGGAGGTGGAACACCAGATGCCCTGCGCAGGAGGCACGGGTATCACTGGAGTTAACATTTGCGAAACCTTTGTGGTGAGGAGGTGGGCTTCATTATAGAAGCTTAATAGTCTAGATATGCTCTTTCTAAGAGCATCTAATTCTTCATCACTGTATTTGATTATTCAATTAACGAAGGTTGTTCTTCAATGATCTTGCCGGCCCACGTGCAGCCCGATAACATGCCAATCATCTCGCTGCTCTCAAAAACCCGAGCACAAACCAATAAGGTCTGAATCGAGAGCCGTTTTTGGCCGTCTCTACCATCGTACCAGTAATCAGAGCATTTCGGCGCCCATGCCACGAATTATCAAGACACAACTTTCCAGGCAGGACATTGGTTATCATCATCATCTGCTAATTCCAAACTGCGAAGGTCCTTCTCCACGTCAAACATACAGGAATACGTCCCGTCCCAGCATTTTGTGATAACATGACGGAATAGAAAATTATCCATGTTAGGATATTCTCCCGCAGCAAAGCGTTGTTCAGCTTCTCTCAACGCTGAAAATATCTCCATTGTTTCGCAGAGCTCGTGGTAAGGCACATGGCCGGACTCAATCTCAAATAATGTTGATCCAAACGCAAATATGTCCGTTTTCGCAGTAGTTGCAGAGTCACCGCGAGAGGCACACCATTCGTAACAAACCATCGGAGGCTCGTCATCAATACCAGAACCGGCAAAGTCAATGAATCTTATATGACCTGATTGATCCAAAAGAAGGTTATGACAACCGACATCCGCATGTATAATGCCCTTGTTGTGGATGTAGCATAGACCTTCCGAAGCCTCCTGGGCCCAACGAAGTCTGGTACGCATTGTGATTTTTCCCATTTCAGAACTCTGGATTAGCTTGCGAAGGCATTCACCCCGTTCTAGAACGATGCCTTCACATGTTACATCGCTAAGTACTGCGATTCGTCGATGTTTACCCAACCGCTCGTACGCGCGAACTTCGATGTCGAACGCCTGCCGAGCGAATTCGTTCGATGATGGCGGAGAGCGCTTGATAACATGATCACTACCGAAAGTGTGGATCGAGCTGACTGATCCTACGGCGACGATTTGAGAAGGCGCAATTTCTGACATTGATAATACGAAGTTGGGGGGTCAAAAGATGAGAGAGTCACTTGCTGTTGGATTTGTCTTCAAGATGGTTTACCTATCCCGTCTATTTATACATCTCGAAACAGGCAGAATTGGCTTTGCGCAGATATTGACAAAACCTCTTCGAAATTGCGGTGTCCCACCCCTTACTTTGTCAGACAAATAACCCAGCAACCAATGAATTCAATCACCGAAAACCCGAGCCAATCGCACTGCCTTTAAGACCCCACCTAAGCGCGTGTCCACTCGAGTGGCATTCTCAGAGAGATCCCTCAAATATAATCCTTGTCCTGTCAGTAAAATGAAACCCAAATGAGATAGGAAAGTAACCTACCGTCTCGTACACCGTATTAACCGATATACCAGAGTCACGGCAACGCGGGCATGGGCCTGCCCGGGTTGTGGCACCAAAAGGACCAAGATTCGGATCGGGTGTGGTGTCCCGGCAGATAGCGCCCGAACTTTCGGCTGTGGGACATTTCTTAATGTACCGTTTTACCAGCCTGTGACCCGCGCGACAGGTGCGCCACATCATCGGAGCATCGACGTGGTAACACATGCTGGGGAAAGTAGGAATGGAGAAGGACTAGTGTCTTTGCGATGAGGGTATTCCGTAGCAGATGGCCAAGCTTGTGTCAATGTGGTCTGTAAAGCGTTTCCAGTGGTTTTAAGGCGTAGTGATGGTGAAATTGACTACTAGAGGGATTCGGGCTGTATTTATGGACACTCCTGGAGGCTTGAGCGCTGTTGAATTCTCTATCCAAGTTCGATAATAAATAAAGTGTTGGTTCTCCTTATTAGCCTGAAAAAAAGAAAAGCCAACATAAAAGAAAAGGGGAGTGGTCCAACTCTGGCCCCGATTCAGCTGCATTCATGCTATAGCTCAACCTCAATTAGCTTTGACTTTGCTAGACGCCGAGTTGATACCAAATATCTTAATCATGTCCCGGTCAACTTGTTCTCCGTGGGATAGTCCGTGTCATTCGGAATGAAAAAGAATAAAGTGCCATTATTAGCTGGCAGCCCGATCATCAGCGCCAGAAGCGTTGGAGCTGGAGCAGGAACATTGCGCTAAAAGCGAGATAAGCCTGCCTAGTGAGCAGAGCTTTGTGGCCCCTTAGTACAACTGCCGTAGGCAGCGGCGAACAGAGGCATAATCAGCCAGGAATCAGAAGCTCTAAACAGCATATGCAGCGCCAAGAATGTATAGGAATGGACTCAAGCACGGACACAATAGGTCACAGTCCACCTGTGTGTATAGTAGGAAAGGGGTAGCAAATAGCTAATAATGATATTTTCAGCTTGCTTGATATCGGTAGAGTACCATCCCACAGTTATGGTTTTTTTAGGATGCTAGCAAACTTGTGGAGCCCTCTTTACCTCCTTTGCGTTTGTGAGCCCGGCCGTTTGTCTGTGAATAACCCATATTCTACTTTTCTATTAGGGCAGTTTACCGAGTGACTTAAGACTGGGCTGATTTCTACCGAACTGATATAGTCTATTCTTAATATTTCCGGATTCCTTGGCAACTCTGGGTGCCATCAATTGTGTGAAAAATGATGTCAGTTGAAGCTATTCTGAGGAGCAGCTGCAGTCCATCATGGGGTCTGCTGGACAAGTGAAACAGTCAGTCACAGGAGGGTAGATGTCATTCCCCTCAGCGCCATGGAGATCAAGCCAAGAGTCAGCCGAAGCAAGTGTCTCGTCTATTGTTACTTAGGCTCTATGTAGGAAGGGATGGATGTCTATATCATTGGGTGGCTGAATGGTCGCCTAAGATAGCTAACCTATCTAAGTTAAGTAGCTTACTAAAGACAGGGAGGTCGATCAACTATGGTAGGCGGTCCTTTAGGATGAATCAAGCTGGACTGTGCCAGATGGCGGTGTGCATCTAGGGACAAGGCTGATATTTTCATATACCTCATGAGCTTCGCTTCAGAATCGCAGTTGCTGCGGCTAATGAATCAACTAGTTAATGCAATGCAGGAGTGACGTAAGTCATCCAAAGAATTGGCGTTTATCTCTCACTTTTGTCTTCATGGGGATCTGTTGAGGGGCGAATGAGGAACAGTTTGATATTCTACGAGTCCATGGGATATGCATACGTTGGGCAGGCAAATTGCAGCACAGGAAGTTGTATGTCTGTGTTGTATCAGGCCAGCTTTTGATCATCGGTTTTGAGTTGGTGCCCAATGATCCGCAATCTTCAATCACGTGCTAAGTCAACTCATCCGGTGCCTTTGATTACCCCGCCATGCCATCATTTCAACCCCACTTCATTTGTTTTTTCCACTATCTTTAACATCCGAGTCACCTCCTTTCTCGAAAGCAAATCACTCACTAACTCTAACGGGAGTACAGCCTTCATGATGTCGCAGACAACATCAGACACGCCACATTTATTTGAGGATGACCTACCAGAGAGTGCGAATACAGAACGAAAGATCTTCGCGGAATGGGCTTCCTCGGTTCCGTTCAAGAAGCAAGCCGAAGATTTTGAAATCCATAATTCAGTTGAATTAGACATTAAGCTGGCTCCCTTCCTACGATCTCTCAATCTTTCTAGCAAGGTATACAGTTTTCCTTTCATTCAGAACATACACCTGACAAAAACACAGGGGTATTCTTTGGTACAGATACCGGGACCGGAACATGCACCGTTTCACCACAGCAAAGGCGATGCTTTTATCATTCCGATTGAAATACTTGACGGTAGTCCGAGCGCCTCAGGGAAGCCTCTTCGAGAAGGAAAGCGGCTGCTTATGAAGGCAAACCACGAAGTGAAGATCGGACCGAAACTGCGCCTTCTCTTTATTTTACTCTAGCAGACAAATCACACGAGTTGTACTGCAGAAATAGTCATGGGAGTGATATTTGGTATTCAAAAGGTTGAAAGCGGGCTGGGAACACTACCGGGAAATGAAGGACACAGCGGTGGGACAAGCAAATGCGGTTGGGCTAGAACGCTTGAGGGGAGCCTGGAGAATAGACTCAGCTCGTGTGACTGACCGCGGGAATTGGAATTGCTGGTCAAGACGCAATTAGCATCACTTGTATTTCTAGAGAATTGAGCCAAATCGTGCGACCCTGTGTTGGGCAACATCCCATCCTCTTCAGATCTGGCTTGGAATTCCAGGAATGAGGACTGTAATGGCATTCTCTGGCTGTTCGACTCGGCGCGAGGAAGGGTGGAGAAGGTTGTGAGTTCATGAGAGTCTATGCTGGGGTAGACTGTAGCATTGGCTTGACGGCTCAAATTTTCCCTGTTATCTGACGGGTGATCATCATGCCCTGGGAGAGCGTCCACGGACTCATTGGCGACGTGGGAAGTGTTCTGGAGCGGATCTCGTCGGCCGCGTTTTGTTGTCTGTGAGATCATTTCGAAGTCTTTGGTCATGTTTTCAAACCACTCCGAGATTTCGTGCTCTGATACAAAGGTGATATCCGTGTCACTACTTCGGGCCCTCTCCATAGTCTCAGAATTTTCGTTGTAGCCTTTCAGTAAAGATTCTGCGAGCGATGATAGTTCATTAATCGAGATACTTTGAAACAAAGCATGTTCAAATATCGTGGCCCGGGCAAGCATCCCCTGGACGACCCCTTTTTGGGCAGGTGTGGTGGAGACTTCATGCATTACTTTCAGGAATAGATGCTGGATGATTCCTCTTTGAATTCCCTTCCGTACAACATTTTGGTCCGATATCGGGTATCCGTGGTCTCTGACAAATTGAGTCATCTTCCCAGCACGACCAGTACCTGCAGATTTGTCTCCGGCGCCCACAGCTCGGATCTTCTCGTGAAGGGTATCTACCTTGGACTTCCAGCCGTGCTCAGTCTCCCAGGCGGTAAATTGCTGGGCCAGAGATAATTGACTAAGACCTTTGAGAAGTTTCTGTTCTTCGCTCGGAGTTTTGTTGCCGTCAACTTGTTTCAAATGATCGACTCTTTTATCTGCAAACTGCAGCTCTTGTTCGTTTTGCAGGATGTCAGAAAGAGAAGCGTTGTCCTTGCAAAATTTCAAAACAGAAGGGAGCTTCCCTTTCACCGATTCGATCAACTTGGCAGAGGAAGAATTTTGGGCGGACACTCGCTTCCGTTTTCTCGTTGCGTATGGCAGAGTCTGTCGCTTTCTTTTCCCTGCCGCATCCCGCAAAGTATGGTTCGAAGACAACGCAGGGGTTCCTCGTCCCGGTAAGTTGGTAGGTAAGTCAATAGAATCCCTTTCTCGAGCAGGCATCCTTTGTGAAGACGCTTCTGCCTGACAAATCGCGGTCTGACAGATGATAGCATCTTCCGAAGAGCTATTACTGAGTTCCACCTCAACGCTATGCGGAAGGCACTCGCTTTCGTTCCAGCTGGCATTTAGGACACGTCCAATTTGAGTCAGAGTCTCGAGTGCCAGATGGCGATGGATACTAAGAATTTCACGAGGAGTATCGCGGAGCAGGTTTAACGCTGATATGACTTCGGTTTCGAGTGGTGCCATCGCGAGTATCTTGGTGGGTAGGAAGTCTGAGAGACTGCGAGATGAGCGCAACAAATATAGTCTATGAGCGAGCGGGGAAAGGGGAAAAGCCCAAACGCCAGAAAAGGCCTCTACGGGCAAACACACCAATCGAAACGCTGCTTGTTGGCCGACGGCCAACAAGCAGCGTTTCGATTGGTGTCCGCCGTGCACGGCCCCTGGTTACCAAGCCCAACCAACTTTCACTCTTAGTAGCCGTTGGGTATGAACTAGATCCCTGTCGGTAAACCACTTAAAAAAGCGCCTGCTGGTGGGCTTTGACTCGTATGGAAAGGATGCCGGTGCATTATTAGACTGCAATAGGTGAGGATTAGTACGAAATCTGTATGGGTGGCTAGTATACGACAATTGACAATTGAGACCAGGGACCACATGAAGATTTCCGCGATATGAAATCCTAGGGTTGGGTATTGAAAGGATCTCTTCCATGTTATGCAATTATCTACACTTGTCGTCGATCTTGATAACTGGGTTCATGACTAGAACATAGAGGAGATATTGGCTATAAAGATGCCAGACTTTTCTTATGTCCTCACCGACTTTTAGCACAAACCATCAATCCTAGTTTCACTGGACTTTCTAATCTCGTAATAAGTGCCTTATTACTCCAGCATGGCTTGGTATAGAGCCTTACTCTCGTGCATGTCACGGCGGTGGATGATCCCCGGGGGGGGGGAGAACCAACAGGGACAGATGGTCGGATGACGACCTCACATCATTGCCAGATATGATGACTACTTTTGAAGAGATAGTAAGGGACCTTACGCTACGATTGCTTTCATATCTCTAATCATGTTAGAAAGACCACACCCGCAAAGCTCATTGGAGAGCATGACAAATTACCAACTATTATCCCGAACCACTCAACTGAAGACCAACAGAATTGCAGCCTGGGTGACTGTAATTCGAAAAGAACTACACCGACCAGAATTAATGGAAATCACTCCAAGACTACATCAGGTCAGAGTATCGTTTTCGGAGAATCCGATGACGAGGCTTTTGAACAGCCCGTGATCTTTTCCGTCCAACAAGCAAAATTCGATAAATCAGCCAAGAAGTGGGTAGTTGAACTCTACCGCCAGCATATACTGAGTCTTGATGACTATGAGATTAGGTATATTGAATCTCGTATTCCGGAATCAAAAGACAGTTTGATTGAGGTTGTCATTCGCTATAACGGACAGGACATCTGGATTACTATTCCTCGTGTATATGCTTCAGCTCGTGGACTTATCTAAATCACTTCAGTGTTCTCTTCCTTTATATCTAGCTTCTGCGTCTTCCTTTCTCAGGATGATGTATTTGCTTTTGTGAGACATATATTCGTTTAAATTAAATTACTTTCATTCTCGTTTGAGAACTTTTTACCCTAGCCTGGACACTCCCGCCTGTTGTAGAATATGAACTCAGTAAACCGTCCACAACCTGATTATGATTGTCTTTGCTAATCAGCTGAAAGGGAACAAGAAAGCGGATGAACACAGGCACTCGAATGGAGGATCTCATTTCGAAGAAGAAAGAGAAAGTGGAATACGAGATTGCGAGAGATTATTATTCTTATTAGGATTGTTAACTGACAGACTATAGCAGGAAGCTGCTGATCATGTGTCCCAAGATAACTACACTTCCGGCCTGGTTAAGCCATTTTTATTGTATAAGAGGGCTGGGGATGCACCGAAGCATGACTGGGGAAAGAAGTCACCTAACGTGCGGAGCAGACGGACCTGTTGTAGTTGTGAGACAGAAGTACCAGCAGGCTTAGTCTGTCGTATTTGCCACCATGAAACCTGCCCTGTATGCTTGTACAAGCAAGATAAAAAATTTGATTGACCATCGAGATTTTGTTTTGTAAAGAATAGTGACCACAACATTATACACCAATGTAGTTTTCCAATTTAATCGCGCATACTAACTCCTGGAGGGCCTAAAATACTTTTCTGAGGATCGGAGGATAAGCCTTAGCTTCACTATCTCTAATAGCTATATTATGACTTGAGCTACGAAGTAAGACTAAGAAGCTATATAAACCAGCCCTCTCTACTTCCTCACCGCTATTTGGCCAATCTATCGGTTTACAGTCTCCCTACAAAATAATTCGTTATCCATCAAATATGTTCATTATCACGAGCCTTATGAGATCCCGGAAAGCCCCTTCTACCGAAAACGCAACCATGACCAGTGCAAAACCAACAGCTCTTGATGTGACGAAAGCAGTTAGTGCTAAATACAATATTATTATACCAAACCCCAAACCAGATCGGCCAATAGAACAGCCGATTGATGTGATCAAAGCCGAGAAAGAATTTAAAATATCTTTTTTTTATGGGTTACTCTACGCTTATCAAGGACGGAAAGTACTATATGGCACTCGCAGCTCAATTCCAGGGTCATCCCAAGATCTATTTCGTGTCATGCCCGCAAAAAATATGTATCAATGGTCTTTCCGAGGAGGATCAAAGAGATCTCCAAAAAAGACTCGAGAGAATCAAGGGACTCATACCAGAACCCGTCTGGCAAAAATTCGAAAAAAGGTATAATATCAATGATAAGGACTGGCTTGTGATGTCTAGTGAATCTGAGACATAAATCCATTTTGTCGTTACATCTCAGATTACAGGTCTTGGCAGGGGGCGAGGGCTGGATATTTGTGATATCCAACCTTGTGTTCTTGGCCTTGTTAAATCAGCTTCCAGCCTCCCATCCCGACCTCCTGCAAGGCTTATGCCGCACATTCAGACTGGATTTAGTCATTATTATTATTATTATTATTATTATTATTATTATTATTATTATTATTATTATTATTATTATTATTATTATATTTGAAATATGAGTCTCTGTCATTTTTCTCCTTTTTCCATCTTACTATCTAAGAGTATTTGAGCACTTGTCCATCAGCTTAAATGCTAAATAGAAGTTCTATCACCGTATAGGCTGCGGAATTGTCTAGAGATTATTCTAGTCCTCTTTATATTCGACGGCTGGTTGCTTTATCTGTCTTTTCAAAGCCCTTCCAAAATTCATGGCTCCGGTTCCAATGCACAACCAGGATCAAGTACTGCTTTTTACGTCATGGATAAATGTGCTCTCCTGTTATATGTCTTGGTACTTGTTTTTGATCATTGTGGGTCTGCTTCGGCTTCACCATGCTCCGCGCGAGAACGAACACTTTCACATACAGAAATGGGTCCTACATATAGTAGTATTTCTAATAGTTCCTTCTTTGTGGTTATTGGTTCAAGGTGAATTCATATCAATGGGAATTGTGTGACTCGGGCTAACTTGTATCACAAGAATGAATTAAATCCTGGAGACCATCAGAATAACCGGACTTCTTGTGTCTGGTACTATCATTCATTCAACTATAACTTGCCATAAATGAGAAACCCTGGTTGGGCTACCCAGATGGGATCCAAACAAAAACAATGCATACTGGTGGTAATCATACCTGTGTTAGAGTCCGTTATCCTACGAGATATATCCAAAGTCGGGTAATACGTCTATCGATTAGGCTGTGTCACGGCTCTTTCAATCTGTCTCAGCCTTTCTAAATGGCCCTTGAAATTTGATATAAGCCAGGATGTTAGTACCAACTAAATCTAGAGACAATTGGTGTATGAAAAGTTCTCAAAAGTCCTTATCTTTAACAAAACCGTGCTCTGATTCATTTCCATATATATTTATTTGATTGATATCTATCTGGAGCATTACTTTTCTCTTCTTTCAGTTTCCTGCTCCCCTGATTGACTGGTATCCGGTAAAAAAGCAATTTTTCATGCAAGGAACTATCTTACTCGGGGAGGGATGGATAGCTCCGCTGAAATTGTCCTGGAAGACAAACCTATTGTTCAATAACGTGTCTACTCAAATTGCAGGGAAAGGGACGTCCCCTGCAACCAAAAACAATCCGATAAATCTTGTATTGGGTGCAGGAAGTCACATTCATATTTACTGACCCTCTGACAAGTATGCAAGTTAACATATTAGATAGGAGGAAGCGCATGAGTCCCGAACAGAATCGAGCACGGCATAATGAAGCTCACAGAGGATATCAGCAAAGGCGGAGGGAAGTGCTTTACCAGATTCAGAAATATAAGGCCTCACTTACTGCCTACGGGGATCTACCCCATTATGACGAAACTAAACGCAATAAGGTGGAGTCTATTGATGATCTTGGCCATCAACTTGACCGACTAGAGCTACGCTTGAAGAATCTTTTGGTAGGAAGACTTTCTCAATACCATACAGAATACCTCAAGGAATTGAGCCCGGCAAAGCTCGAACAGATATATAAGAAGATTATGTTGGGAACGGTCATAGCTTGATTCTCTCAGTTCGCTTCCAGAAAAACCAAGTCGAATCTATCACGTCTATTGCTCGGTAATTGTCCATGCTGGGGCTTTCATGAGACTATGATGAGACTTCTGGATTAGACCTGATGCTGCTCGTGATTGGCTACCTCAGAATAGTTGGGAGGCGGGAACAGAAAGAGAGGTCAGGCATTTGGTAACTGGATAGGACAAGTATAGTCGTTTGGAAGCAAGACAGGACAATCACTGTGAGTTAGTTACTAAAACGAGTTGGCTTAAGATTATCTCTGCTACCATAAAACAAATCTCTCCCTAAACTTTTCATACTCTACTTTCCAACTGGGGTTAGCCTTCTGGCCTATGTAGGCAAATAATAGGCCGGAAGAGATGACAAACTCCGGCCAGGAAAAGTCCAGTGGTCTATGGCATTGCCTCGCGTTCTTTCAGCCGGACCAGCAGTGCAACAATCTGATCGGCAAAGTTCAGCCACAATAGCTGGTGTGGTGCTCAGTTGAAGGAACGGGATCCTTCCATCATACTTCGTAGTAGCGTCTTGCCGCAACAAAATTTTCAGAAAAATGACGGATATTGCTACATCCTGCTGTGGTGGAGAACGTACATGGTAAGGCCTAATAGCCTGTACCAGTGGTTCAGTGAGGATTTCCCCCCTCCCCAACAAAAGCATCAGCCCAGTACTGGCCTAGAATCCTCTGCATGCCTCTAGCTTCATTAAGATGAGCCCTTGGCTGTATTATGGCTTAATCTGCCGCGCGATGTTAACCAGCTTGCGAAGTTACTTGAATCGGGCTAAGAACGAGGTCTAGATGAGTGAATGGACCTACGCTCAGCTAATAAGAAATTACCTCAAGTAACTACACTGTATCTATATAAAGTAGATCATTATTTGTCTGCTTGGCCGCTTAATACATGCATGCAACCGCGCTGTACAGTGAGTACTCCGTTCCTCGATTCTTTCTTTTTTTACTTTCAACCTTTATTGACTTTTATTACAAGGACAATATAGCCTACAGATTCTCTATACAACCAATCACCATTCAGAGTATTTAAACCAATTATGTCTCGAGGCGCATACGACTCTACAGGGGTGAAAAAGCCAGGTGCACCACCTCCGCCGCCATCAACTCGGTAGACAAATTAGATGACCGTGATGCTAGATGATTGGACAAAACTGGAGAAGGAGTACTTTTTTGCTTGTGTCTGTAATTATTATTATTAGCTTGCGTTGTACTAAGAATAAAAAATTTCAAACAGACTGGGCTTCCTTTGAGCTCCGGAAGCTATAAATCCATGTAGCCCAATCTCTCGATATATAATTTTGCATTCATTGATGAATTTATTCCATTGTTTTCATGCTTACTGTACTTTTCTGTCATCAATTTCCAATTGCTTTGTTCTACTTGTTTGGATCCTCTTACTTACGGTCATCTCAAATCTCCAAGTGAATATACCTTTTCTTGTTTCAAACCACTAAATAACACGAAAAGGCTTGATTGACTGATATGCCCTCTTTTCAGGATGTGCTCCTATGGTCGTGTTGAATACAGCTGCGGCCATCAGGAACCTAAGTCTCGTGTCGTTTTGTGCGTCCCGGTCCTCAGTAATAAATGCCCGGGGTTAACTCAAAATGATATAATATATATGAGCTATAAGTGTGGGAAAGAATACTGCTCTGGTATGTGCCTTGCTGGTCTAATAAGTTTAAGCTTACAAAATGAATAAGGAAAGAAGAATTCCTGTGCAAATCTTCATGAAGCCACCGAGCGACCGGCGAAGTAGAGATTTACTGTCGGGCTGTCGGCGTTTCAACCCGGTCTGGTCACGAAGGCGGAAAACCTTAGCTATTCCAATATATATATTTGGTTATATACCAATCCTTGTCTAGCGTATGCATCAAAAATGACTAGCTACGCATAGAAAAGGAGGCTGGCTCACTTAGATCAGAATTTTGCCAGCCTCGCGTGTTTTAATATCCATCGTGGCAAGTCTCGCGATGAAGTATTGGGTTAGATATAAGAACAGCTAGTTCTCCCCGTTTTATTCTTTTTGCTAATAGGGAATAAGATGCGTGAAAATATACAGTAGGTTTACCACAAGCAGCTTATTAGAATTTTACTGACAGGCTCTCAGGGACCTTATCAAAGCCATTCCTGGCCTAGTGCTTGAAATAGCTGAATATGTATCCTGTCAATTATCAGGAGGGACAAGCTACCAGCATACCTTCCAGATTACTGGTCGCCAACTTACAGCCCTTCTCGAGAATGCCGATCCATCCAAGTTCCTCATCGGCATTGGAATACGACTTACTATGTCACCGTTGACCATCGTCTCTACAGTGAATTTCCAAAAGGCTTATCACGCGATGCAGGACTTGCACCACACTATCAGGGGTACAGATATTTCTGAGATTTCTGTTATGGGTGTTTTGGTACAGCTGGCCGCACATGCTGTAACGCAACCACATCACGCATCAAAAGAATCTCAGGATTTTGTCGAATTATGCTTAGCACGGCTACTCATACCAAGAACATTCTTAACGGTCTGTACGGCAACTGAACAAATCTTCAACTATGGAGACAGATGACTGTCTGGTGCAAGCCACGAGGTGGCCTGTGGCTTAGTGCTCCCGCGGCAAGTACAGGTAACATTCTTTCTGCAGGACCTACATCTTTTCCTTGATGAGGTCCGCACAGTCTATCTAGTAGGCTTTCAGAGTGATCGATTGAGCCTACACAACATCCTGTTTATCCTCATCGAAGCTTTTCCAACTCTCATAGATGAATGGTTAAGCAACCGGCCAAACCCGATACATTTCGAACTTTATTCACTTCTCGGACTACTTTTTATGTTGTTGGGTCATTCCCAGAAAGGGAATCCGGACTCATTCTACTATGCCATTTGCCTTGCCGTGAATGATCTCGAAAGAACATTGGGCATAATCAGAAAGGAAATGAGCATGGCCATACTCTATGGCGAACTCAGTTGGGATGGAGCAACATATGCCTCTATAACATTTGGCGCATACTTGGATGACTTACGGAAGCAACTGTCACGTTTGCAAAGCCACGCCGACTAAGTGGATTAGTTAATTATATGGAAACGACTCATGAGATTCCCTGGAGGCAAAGAATGTTTCGTGTTCTTGTAGCGTATCTTCGAGATGTTCCTCTAAAGTATAGCACAGTTCTTCGTATACTTGACTGTTGCCGAGCGCAGTGCTTCCACACGCCAGAAAAGGCCCGTCGATTTGGCTAGAGTGGCAAGTGTCTCAGATATGGCTGCGGACGCATATGAGCGGGAAGTATAGCGCCGCAGTCGCGCCGCGGTCACCCCTTGTGCAGTGGTAACGGGTTTCACTAGCTATTTTACCCAGAGTTCCAGACACTAGCGAACAAGCAACGGCCAACATACATAAAGACTTTGCTTCCCTTCTTTTTTTCATCTCTTCAGAGTCTCAGCTCAATGACAGCACAAATTTTGTCAAGGAACTGAATCCAGTACCTGCACAGTCGGCCTAGTTAACTGTGTCATTGTTGGATGCCGGTATTCTCGCACAACTTGGCTCCATATACTACTTGAGACCCGTGCAAGCACCATCATCCTCTAGTAAGGACTGACTATCTGTACAATATTACTTGCCAGAATGTTGGATTTGGACGAGGAGTATCATACGTAAGGCCACTACGTCTTATAGGGAAATGCTGTGAAAATTGACACCTATCCAGCATCATGCAATCGGAGATTAAAGAGTTCATCATTGGCAAGGACCGAAAGATATTCCAAATCCACATGGCAGTAGCTTGCTTGTTTCCAAAGGAGATACTCCGGTACCCTATCCACCTTGAAATGGATGAAATCGTCTTTGGCCGTTGCTGTGAGTTTGTATATTCGGGTGACTACTCCGTCCATTGCCGAACTCCAGCCACTCGGGAAGCCCTGTCGATCAACCTGGCAACAGCAATGGCATATTTCAGGAAATCGAACCTCGATGGAATCCTACGAATCTGACGGGAAATATTTTCCATCCAACGAGAGCATCTCAACCTCACGCCCCCTACGTTGAGCGATGTGACCCAGTTCCCTGGTATGAAGCCGGAGTTCCTTTGAACACTGATCCTGCAGTCGATTATTCAGCGGTTTTTCTTAGCCACGCGGAAGTTGTACGCTTCAGTTCCAGAACCAATTGGGCTTCGCTACATGATCGGTCCATCTATTGGCTTGTACGTTCCCTCGCCCGCTTTCAGCTTTTTAAGGAGCGGACTCGAGATATTGTGGCATTGTTGAGGTTTGTATTCGAAGAATGTGAATGCATAGAGGACGTACAAATGGTCCTACAGCATTATATAGTATGGAATGTAGAAATCCTTATGCGTGATGCGGACTTTCGACAGCTGCTCGACAGAGTGCCAACCTTGGAGAAAGCCGTTTTTCGTTCTATGTGGAAGTAAGGGCTTGGTTTAAATGACAGATTTAAATGCGCATCTATTCTGCCTGTACTGTATGTGATGCAATGTTGTTTTAGGTTATATTTAGGTTATTTTTCAGGAGAGCACAACAAATATCAGGACATGGCATGGCACGATCGGCCCCTTTTGAGGCAGCCCCTCTACCGCTACTCTAGCAGCTTTTCTAGGCTGACGGCACGACCACATCACTTTGACGTACAATTAGGAGAATATACAGGCATGGGCTTCTCAAGGCCATGGCGTCAAGGCTTGTGATACTAGCGCCGCAGCAGTTCTTCCCTGCAGGAGGATTGATTGTCAAGGTCCAGTGGCTCAGTACCGATTTGGGAAATCACGAGCAGGTGCGGGAGCTTCGCCGGACCGCAGCGGAAGAAATCGAGTGACCCCTCAGGGCCACTGCGGGATGTGCGCAGTGATGACCCACCGTGTTAGGTCAGAAGGCCAATCAACATTTACTTCCGGTACTTGGCAGGGACGACTGCGGTTCAGCTAGAAGTCGCTTCGTAATTAGTGGACATTACGAGGCCCGCAAGCAGGAGACCCACTTGTCGGCACCACTGTTATATGAGTTATGAAGAAGATAGACGTTCTTGCTGGAGGTGTTCTTTGTCTAGTCTCAAAGACAGATGCAGCAGCCACCTCCCATGCTGCAGGCGCCTATATGCAATATTCTATGATCATATTGGCCATAGATCAAGCCTTCCAGAAGGCCTTCGTTTCGAAGAGGTGTTTCCCATTACTCTATGCTTCTTATTTGTATTTAGATTTCAGGACAATCCTCACGTGGCTATTTTCCTCACAAGAGGATTTTCATGAGAGCCATTCCATCCTGGCAGACTCCTTTTGGTCTGATACTTCCATGTCCCAAAATAACTTATGATCTTTCGCATATTAACTTATTTCCGGAAGATTCTACTCGAGTATCACTACATGAAATAATCCATATATGTCGTAGGGCAACACAAAAGGCTTTTCTTATACTGCTAGCCGCTCGGAGACGTCATTCTTGAACCACTTTTGCTCATATGTATATAAGAGTCTTAGATAGAGCCACATATGTGTATACCAGTCCTGAGAATGCTCTCACATTTTCCCGAGCGACATAGAACGGTGACGTTTGGTGGGGGACATCGGTTCGGGTTTGGCCCGATCCAGCACACGAGAGACCAACGATAGAAGCTGCTTGTCCTTGGTGAGTCGGCCTTTGGCCGCAAGCCTCTGCTCTTCATGCTCAGAGATCAGGAATATGGCATTATTGCCGTCGACAGTGGCTGCGCGATAACACTGGGCGGGGCTGAGGCTTTGTAGATTCCGATCATACAGCGAATAGTTCTTCCATGAATACTTCCTTGCAATTCGTTCCACCGGCGACGGATCGGAAAGATCCACTCGGAGGCGGTCGGACCGCTTCACTCCTCTCGTTCAAACCGCCAGAAGCAAACCTCAACAAAAGCTGGTGGTTGTGATGCCTCCACCGGGGCTGGAGGCCCAGTATCATCTGCGGGAGGACCCTGACCAAGGGGGTGGCTGGCATCATCCTGGGTAGTAGGTGCTACATGTTCGGGGGGCTCCGGCTGTTCTCCATGGTGAGAAGCTGGCGATGGGTCTTGAGGCGGTTCTGGAACAACAGCCTGTGCTACATCCGGGTTTCTATTATGCGTCACATCCGCCGGTTGGTCGTCAGGGGGCGTCGGCGGTGAATTCTGCCTTTCTGGAGGTCTAGATGACGGTTCCAGAACTGGCTGCTCCTGGTGAGAAAGACCAAGCTCTTCCTCGAGTCGCTCACGTTCTAACTCCTCCTCCAGCCTTCCCTGTTCTTCCTGGGCCCTCATCAGTCGGTCAAGGTATCCATCCAAGACCGGTTGTTGCCCAGCAGGGCCGCCAATACTCGAAGAATTGCCGTCCTCAATTTCCGTAGACCGTGGCTGTGATGGATGATCAATACGCGCCTGATCTTCAAGACCATCGTCCTGAGGTGGATCCTCTACTGTTGGTCTGTTGTCTGAGTCCTGCTCAAGCGGGGTTGCCTCAAGTGAAATTCTCGTGCAATGGCTATGGGTATCTGCTTCTTCCAGGGCGGCAGGGCCTTGCGTCCGGAGGCATCAACGGATAATGTCGCATTGCATATAGCCACACCTGTAGGTATCCCATGTCGAGCCGCTTCACGTTGGTTGCACGCTGACGCCGGAAAGTAGACTCGGAAGTCTGGATCTCACGCCCTCCTATATCTCCATCTAAGGAGGGAACAAACATCGACGCCATGGTTCTCCAAACAGATTCATCAGATGGTCCAAAAAGGCGCTTTACACAATGCGGGCAACTTTCCAAATACTTGAAATCCTCAAAAAAACTGTACAGGGAAGGAATCAGCCCGTCAGAGTCTTTCATTCGCCTCCATATTATCCTCCGCCCTTCCTCGCTAAATTCCGCGAATGCCTGGCCACTAGGATCAACCCACAGGCCATTTTCGCATCGGTCCGGGATTTCTTCGGTGCCAGTAATTGCAAGGCGTCAACAGTATCCGTATCAATTTTCTTCATCGAGAATAGGATCGGAGTCGACTAAGGAGGACCAAAATTTCTGACATGATCGAGATAGTTTACAATCTCCTACAGAGTAAATTAGAAATTGATGAGCAAGATGGAAAATGGGATCAAGAACCTACTTCAACACAGCCTGTGGCGATCAATCGGTGGAGCATGCTAATCCTCATCCCATGTGGCCAAAGCCCAGGTATTGGCAGTAACAGATTGAAGGCTCGCCGAAGACGACGGTTTCTCCTCTTGTCTAATTGAGCCAAGCGGTCTTGGTTGCTGGATGACAGTCGGACAAGCCACCGCTCTCGGAAAGCTTCATTATCCTCGCCCTCGTACTGCCGGATCTTACGATATATTTCACCATCGGTCGGTTTCTTCTGATTTGCATATTCCTCTACCAGAGAGGTCTTTAGTTCTTCACCAATATCTAAAGTGTTGTCAGTCTTTACACGACGAAGCAATTAATCATACATGACCCACTGTGTTCGTATAGCCCCACAGGAAAGCAATTATGACCGGGATTTTTTAGCACGGATTGAGTTATGGGCTGTCCAGTCGTCAAAGGCGGACCAAGCAGACGATTTGGCCTCCGTTGCGCAAGTAATGATGCAGCTCATGCAGAAATATGTTAAGGATGACGGAGCAGTTGGGATTGACAACCTCGATCGTTGGCGCAACTGCCCAGCTGCTATTGAATTCCTTTCAGCGACGACATCAGCCGGCTCATTGGGAGTTCTCAAAAGAGTTAGTTGTATCCTCGTCACATTTGAAAGCTGCTCATTCATTTTTAGCAACGTCTCCTGACGGAAGTCCGTTGGTCTCGTAGTGACCTCATTGGGATTGCATGGTTTGCTCTAATATCTGCACGTACATTCTATTCGTACGCACCTTAGTCAGATACAAAGAAGTAGACTACAATTGTGACTACATGAGCTGCTGTACACTAAAGACTGTTGATGCTTTTTATGGAGAACCATACAGATGCTCTTCCGAGTTAGTTACAGCACACTAATCGACCCTCCCTTTCGGTTCAATATATATTGCATTCAATACAGATTGGAATAGCATATTACCAACAAAAAGACCCTAGGTAGATCGTTCATCCATTGTGCTACAGTGCTATAAATAAACAAGGCGAGCCGCCCGGGCTAGCAAATTATATCAAATCCATGACGATAGTTAAGACTCATAAATAAGACAGATAATGTCATGCAATTAATAAATACAAAGCACTACTAATCAGGCTGAAGGGCAGACCCTTGACGCTACCCCAAATCCCAGGTTTCGCTCTTCGAGTAGGTGATAAGAAAAATAGACTAGAACTATAGGTTACAGCACGTTAGTGAGGAATTTCGCCATATTCTCCATCGCAATATGTTTGGCATCGACATTTGTCCAAGGGTTCTCAGTCCGCTGGCGCGCTATCGCTGCCGCATTCACGGCTTGGGTATGTGCCATCCTCCGTCTCCCGAAGATGCCAATCTCATCGTTCAGGATGGCCAGACGGAGACCTTCTGTGACCTGTCCAAACATCAGAGATTTGACCACAGGCTCCAACTCATGGAAGGTGCAAATAGTGCCTGGGTGAGTGTTCAAGACTAAAGTGACGAGGGCATTGATTTTATCCTCATTGAACGAATCATTTTTGCTGGAAACGTGAGTAAACTGGCTACTGTATGAGTCAGTAAACTTACATGGGTTTCATTAGCTCACCCCCGACTAACAGGATACCAACTCCCAGTGTCCCTGCAAGTATCCACCACAACCTACCGCGTTTCACATACTGTAACTGGCTGAAATCTGATCACGACGAGATTTCTCTGATTCTGATTTGCGAGGATCATCGTGATACGCTTGCAGGGTGCAGGTAATGACGTGGGAACTGGGACGCTTCTTTTTAAGAGCAGGCCAGTATCTGTCATGGTTCGTACAGGGCTCTTCGTAGTTGATGTACAGCAAGACCATTGCAATACGCTTTGCAACGGGATCAAGGAAAGCATTTTTTTCATCCGCGTCGAGGTCTCTAAGGTAGTTGACCATTCCTTGTATACCTTTCCAAACGACGGGAAGTCCAAGGGCGTGCAGGCCGAGCGACATATTGTTGTCCCACCCATCCAAAAGAGACCGTAGCAGCTCGCGAGATGTCTGTGAGAAAAAAGACACTTCCGCTTCAAGAATCACCTGAATATGCGCTTCGGATAATATTCCCCCGCCGCAAGATTGTAGTGAGAGAATTGCCGGGTTGGGCTCTATAGAAGTTTTCCTTGTATTGGGTTGCTTCCGCCTTACGGGTCTAACATCTGCGAGTTTCCCCCCAGGTGAGGAGCCAGAACCCATAGTAGAGGGTGTCGAATAGCAGGGAGTTGTCCCATTTATTCCAGGTGTGGAAATGGTCTCTGTGGGTGACGAGATTCCAAAGCCTGGACAGGAGGTGAGAAGAGTTGTATCTGGCGGGGTATAAAGAGCGCTTTCGGGTATTATTCCCACATCCCACAGTTGCTTTGCTTCGCCGTTTAGGAAATGACTGTTATCGTGTGTATCATTCATCCATGAATTGACGACGTCAGCTAGAATAGGATCTGCAGAGATTGACGACTTGGGATTGCTAATTGGTAGGCACGGGGCCGACGGAGGGGATAGAATAGGCTGAGCGGCGGCAATAGTACAATTCACTTCGGAAGAAGAAATAGTTAGTATGATAGGAAGTGACAGTAAGAAGGGTGAGATGGATATGCTCTTACCTGGGGACACTGATGGCTCCTGGCCGGCCTCTTTCAATTCAAAACAATCCACAAAGCCAGCTTTTTCAAGTCCGTACCCGACACTGGCCACCTGGAAAATATTCAGCTGCCCAAGCTGCTCCAGGTCGGACCCAAGATCTCGAACAAGCTACAAGGGTAAGAACAAGCCCCCAGAATGATTCTCAGCGGACCTACCTTTCTAGACTGCTTTTGTTCCAGAATAAGAGGCATCGCTCCGGGGCCTTGTTCCTACAGCATGAGTGTTAGTCGCTGCAGGTCTCTTAAAAGAGCAAACCCACATCGAGGCCGACCGTGACATTTAACATGTTCATGCAACTAGTCCGGTACGTGGAGGAAATGATCTCCTGTTCGGTGCTCAGAATGTGGTATCGGATAATTCCACCTTGTTGAGCCCGCATCAAGACATCCGATTTCTGCAAATCATTAAGTCGTCCGATCTGCTCCAACAATCTACCAAGATGGTTGACCAGCTGCACTAAATTGAGCATCATACAGAGGCCTTTGGGTAACTACTCACATCGGAACACGCATCCTCGGTCCAATCTGGATTACCATTTTGATTGTTCTTTCGGGAGATGAGTTAGTGAGAATGGCTCAAATGGGTCTCATTTACCTGAATGCCGATCGTTAAAATGTACATGTTCGTAGGACCAGCCCGCGAGGTCAGTTAAAAAGAATGATTAAGGCAGTGGACGTAGCAGCCAGAAGTGGTACGAATCTACTGAACGAAAGGACGCCGTTTGGCAGGTAGCGATGGGCATGCCAGTGAAACTAGATCAATGGAGCATGATGGAAAGTGAAAGAAGCTGGCCTTTTTATGTTCGGGGCAGTTGATCAGACACTCAGGGTGAGCAAAGGGTGAGCAGAACGTGGGCTCCTACGAGCACATCGAAGAGCCACGGTCTAAACGCTGACATCGTGGCTGACAATGAAACTGCCCCACTCACCTTAGTGCCCCTCCCCCCGACGCCTCTCCACGAACATGTCGCGCGTGCCGCAGACCAACAGGAAAGGAGAAGGGAATGGGGCAGGTGAGAAGAGGAAGGGAAAATTTCTGTCTCAGCAGGAGAGCAAGGTTACATTTCTCACCGCCTAAATACAGCTAGTCCAGAATACGTCGCCATCCCCATTGCCCCATCACCTCCGGTATTTTTATCTCCTGTATACGCGTCATATTTTACAAAACGCTTCAAACCACCCCCATCCGTTTCCGATTAACCATCGTTAGGCTGGTATTCCAGTTCTGAAAGATGTACACCCTGATGGAAGTATTCTCGTACGATCTCTCGTATGTGGTCTCGAATATCGTCTCCTGCAGAGACTGACCTCCCTTGTTAGTCTTGCTGTGGACGAAGTCAATCGGGCTGCTTACCCACAACCAGCGTCCGACCTCTCTCTTCCCGGATGTTCGGCAGCCTTTCAATCTGATCCCCAGATGCCTCGAGTGAAACAATACTTTCGTAATTGGGTGTACCCTGGTAGAGACAAAATCTTTCGTGCTCCCCAAACGGGACTTTGTTATGTGCAAGGCCATTTCTCACGTATATGGATACATTGAGAATCTACAACCGTATCAGGTCAGCTTCAAACGGAACATCTTCGGTTTTGGGACCCGTTACATACATAACCATCGTCTATAATATCGTCATCGAGGAGATCATTAAGCAGGCCTTGGGCCGCATTTGTCATGTCTGGCTCATTAGCTGGGTGTTCGCAGGAATAACTGCATAGCGCACTCACCAATCGATTCTCCTTGCCATACTAAGTGCAGCCGGCGTATTTGTGAAGTACAAGTGTTATAACCGTAGATCATCTTACCGCGGCAATCCCAAATCCGCTGGCGATCAACAAGGCATTTTCATATTTGCTGACATCCTCAGTTGTTCCGTGAGGACCCGTGAATATGGCCATATAAGAAACAGAGGTTTCTGTGGCCACTGAAGCGTGACGAATAAGATCCGCGGCTTAAAGCACGGCGTGGTTGTACAAGAAGCTCCATAGCATCCTGCCTATGTCGGGACCATGATGTGACTGAACGGATGTGTCTGCGTCCACGCCCATAAACCCACTGATGGTATCCAGAGGTTGATATACTGCCCGGCCTCGACCTGCACCGGTCGAGGTAATAGGACACGGACCCGGGAAGCTGTTACTACGAGCTTGTTCTCCTTCGTTTTCTTGAAAGTAAACGATACGAGCGCCCTGGGAGCACCCCGGCCCGCAAACAATCCGTTTCGATATAACAGGATCACTAGCTGCAAGCATGTGGTTAGCCCTAAGATCCCCAACGCAACCCAGAGATAGAGCTTTGAGCAGGTGTTTTCGTTTGAAAGGTGCCGCAAGGTGCCATAGACAAAAGTTGCAGTCAAGATCTGATGCCCTGGCAGGAAACCTCGAAAGACCACCGACGCAACCACGCATTTGTACACAGGCAAGGATACCCAGAGATGCAGCACCCTAGCCACTATTAGCTGGCGCGAATGGAAGAATTGGGAGGATGTACAATCAGGGTAAACATATTCCGCGATTCATCGAGTGGGAAGCTAAATTGTTGGTCTTGCACCATTGCAATTATATGAAATGACAACAGAATAATGGTCATCCGACCAGTAGCACGGTGAATCCCACAGCAAGTGTTCCATTTGATGCCAAGAAGGTCAGCTAAGAAGCTCCGGTGGGTGGCTGATAAAGGGATAATTAGATTGATCAAGGCCAACTCTCCAGTCCGGCGGCCAGCGCTTGTTAGCGATGTTATTCGGAAGAGGATGAGGAAGACATTTGTTGCGGCATATATCACATGAAGTATAACACTGGCTCGTGACCAAGGGCCCCAAAGTCGACGTCTATGAACAATATAAGGGATAGTCAAGTGTCGAGATACTAAAACAGAGAATAGATTTGTCCAATTCGCAAGAATGGAGATGATCGTGTAAGGAACAATCCCGCAAAATATCGCCAGCAGCAATTGCGTAGAAGGCCAATATATTCATTGTCCGTGCAAAGAGAATTAACAGAACAAGAAGGATTGCAAAAAGGATGAAGGGAAGTCTGCAGTCATGAGGGCTCTTATACTGTAACTTAGCAATAATAAAAAATGATTCCCACTGCGGTGTGGGTCCCCGAAGCAGAGCACGCCTGCGGAACTATAGTTACAATTCAATTACGGCGCAGCGACCCCCAAAGTTTACGGGGAAGTACATAAAAAGGTCCAATATGTATTTCGAATAATGAAAATCCTAGGAAATCTCACATCAAAGCCTGCAGTATGTCCAAGCAATCTTCTTGGGTGAAGAAACGTCGCGCTGAGACCGCTCGAGCAAAAGCACAACAACGGCAGAGGCGGAGGAAGACTCTGTTTTAGAAAGGCAGCAGAATTCTGTCTTGAATGTGAGTCCGACGTATTTGTGGCTGTTCGAATTCGAAAAACCGGGCAAATATATCTCCTCGATTCATCCTCGCCAAGCCAGTGGATTGCTACTTTGTCCAACCTGGTACAGTATACTCAATCTACTCTCTGAGAATAGAAGTTAATATAAGTAGGCATCATACTACCCTCCTCCTATCCTGGAGGTATTGGAGGATACTATGCCCCAGGTTGAGCCTTTGTCAGAATCGGGAGATACACCAGCTTTTCCAGAAAGAAAAGGAAGGCATTAATTGGGTTTTTACTACTGGACCCGTTATTATTATTATTATTGGATAGTTCGTAATACATTTAAGTATAGACCATACCTCGGCATGTCGAATTCTGGCTGCGGTAGAAATGGTTTCAGTACCTACACGCTGCGGAGACCGCAGCGCTTGGTCTCAGGTGTTTTGAGGGTTGGCTCCAGTAGCTCTCGCTTGTTTGCAGGGCGTCTTCACGTTTATTATTGGCTATGATACTTACTTCGACATGTTCATGAACCAATCAAGTTCTAACAGGTCTGGTCTAAAAGTTTGGTTTGAATATTGAAATATAAAGAACGTAATAATGGATAATGGTGTGATAAAACCCTAATACGGACGTCTCCTTGTGCCTTCCCTGTGGTTGGACATTGCTTAGCCATTACTTAGTCAGCTAGTGATCTTTAGCTAACGTAACCCACGGCTAAGCGGCCCACACGGTTAGGCGGCCCATCTGGTTATCCCATATAAAAGATGTCTTTTTGAATCTTTTATATCTTGACTAATACTGAATCTAATCAGTTATAACTTTATATATGGATAATATACAGCAGAATAAATAATATAACATTTTTCTAGATTTTTAAAATAATTTCTTATATAAAATATATCAATATATCTAAAATTACAGATAAATTACAGATTCGTAATATGATAAGATACTATTCATATTGATATAAATTTTTAAGAAGTATGAGATAGTTATGTATATGATTTATAATCCATTTATACAGTATTAAGTCTTCTAGTCTTATAATGATTGAGATATCTTATATTTGAAAAGGATCTTTTATATAGTATTACCAGCTGGGCCGTCTAACCGTGTGGGCCGCTTAACCGTGGATTACGTTAACTGGGGGCTGTACCGGCCACCCAATCAAACAAGAATCCGGCGTGGGCCGCGTAGTGGTAAAACACAACCTAGCCGCAGGATATCGAGCATTATGATCAGCCGGGGTGAGCTAGGAGGTGGAGACTTACATCCGGAATCTGCCCAGATCCACAGCCCCCGTAGTCACTTGCTGTACTGATACCCAAGTAGTATAGCTTATCATGCGTGATACATTGTCCTCTTGGCCATCCAATGCCCAGGGGTCCCAATGTCCTAGGATAGTCCCAATGTATCACCCGAGTGGCGGAAAACCCAGGGTATGATACCAGGGATTTCGAATTGTCATGCAGTGGCCAATTCGATGGAAGCGGAGCTCATGATGCACTCGTTCCCTTGAGTGATGATACGCCAAAGTGATACTTGCTTTTATACCAGCCGGATGCAGTATGCGTCCCTCTCACGAATTACTTGCTGCAATCAGATTTCTCTGGAACAAGGTTCGACCCTTAAGGTCTAAATATCCTTATATTGACAACTGATACACATGGTGTCCACTTATTAAGCCGACATTCTTTATTGTCTTGATACGACACTTGTGACCAGACGGACACGAGAGACAGGAATTGCTTTTGACAGCATCTGCTAGCAAATTGCCAGTGACATACTACCTGCAAACAAACATCATTGCGAGTTAGAATCACTGAATTTATGCTCAATGTGTTCACATGTGTTAAATGGTAGAACCAGAAGAAAGGGAAGAAAGTATAAAAACTCGTTAGAAGATATTGCATCACTAACGTCGCCCGCTATTCCTTTGCCATTCATCCAATGGTGACTTTCAGGAGTAGAAGAAAAGATTCGAGGAGATGGACATTAATTCTTAGACAATACAAAGTCGTTTTCGCCTATGCAATTCTCCTCTATAAGGATGCTTCCCACGTGACTCTGTCGGCCTTTTCATCGGTTGGTAATTTAGTTCCGCGTAGTGAAAGTCAATGATCAGGGCCCGTCCCAGCTCAGCGTTCCATAGAATATTGGCTAGCCGGAGGTCCCGGTGCAAGACTCCCAGGGAAAGAATCTCCTTCTCAGATCTCGCAATCTCACGTTTCCTCTTATCACGCTCAATCTCAGGTATAGGATCACCCCCCCAGGCCATGATGAGCATGTGGCAGATCTCGCCAGCTCCATGTACGAAGTAGGATTTAGCCAAGTCGATTGACCCCAGGAAAACAGGAACAGCAGACGCCTGTACTTGGTTGAGTACACGGTATACGACTTCCTCACGTTTGACCTCCTCCCACCGTCGGGAAGTCGTTCCTTTACCGACCATAGTATATCCATACGCTGTACAGGTGACTTTGAATGGGACTCCCGATGCGCCACAACCCCCAAGAGGTGTGCAGTCTCGGTCGATGTTTCCATCGAGTTGCTGCTTGAGTTGCTTGATCAGCATTTTAGCATTGATAGGGTGTTGGCTGCTGTTCCCTCCTTGTCGGTGGAGCATGACGTTTGGGCAGTTATCATCCAGCTGACCACCACGTTGCAGGCTACGTAGACATTTCTGGGTGCAAAACTGTGCGGTATGCTGCTGACCTTGTCCACTGCTTTGGATATATCGAGATCCCGCCGGACGTGTTGGTCGTTGAGCAGATGGAGACGAAGGAGATGATGGAACCTGACTAAAACCACGCTTTCTTCCTCCTGGAGCTTGATCTGCCTCAGAATCAGAATCATCACGTGGAGTCAGATGCGGCGACGCGCAGCTAACTCGAGACCGGGTGGGTATTCGGCGGGTGTCGGCAGGGGGTGGAGCAGGAGATGACGACGGTATATATTCCGATGTAGTAGGTTCGGAACTCGTATACTCCGATGCTGTGTATTCTGAGTCAGGCGGGTTTTGTTGCAATTCCGATCCCGGAATCTGGGAACGTGTATGATCGAAACTTGTCTTCCATTCTGGCAGCTTCTTTGTGGCATTCCGCCACTCCTGGTCACGATATTGTGAGCGGAAACTCATGAGGCATAAGCACAATACCCGAGCAACAGCTGTTAGCGGCTGTTGTAGAGAACTCAGTTCATCATCCGCGGTAACTTCCATGTTGGGTTCACAGAGATGGTAGTATAAGGTGCCCGGATCATCATAAGGGACCTGTAGCAAAACAATTGCGAATCCATTAGTCAGATATGAGTACTCGAGCCCTTCCTGGAGCATGACATGATACTCCTGAGCCACAGCCGAGCCGGTTAGCCAGGCCGCATTATATCTCAGTTTCTCGGGCCCCTCCGTGGGAACGGAGTCTGGTCTGACTATCTCATTCCAGAACTGCATTGGTCGCAAACCCACTCGGAGATTCTCAACAGATAGCTTATGGGGCGGCTTATACTCGGCGGTCATAATAATTGTACTTTTATCGCCATCGATGCGGTGGATGCAATACTGGTCTGGTCGAGAACGTCCGGAACTTGGTGGTTTATCCGTTTGGGACTGGTCAGTGTCAGCCGCATCGAGGGCATTAGCGTGGTTGTCAAAACGTATCCCATCGCCCAAATGAAATTCCTCTCGAGCAGCAGGTATCTTGCAGAGCTCTTCGATAACATCATGAACATAGTCCTCCACAGCAAATCGCTCATAACTCTCCAAATCCTGTTCACTGCTTATTGCCCTTTTGCTAAGTCGTCTACCTAAACGTTCCAGCTCGAGACGCGGTGAAAATAAACGTGCGGCAGACTGTTCTGATGGTGCCAAATAAGTGCAAATAGAGCGGTAGACTTTTTGCTGCTCGGCTACGCAGTTAGACCAATGCAGAAGCTGCAGCGGACAACGTTTCCCAGTAGGCGCTGGTATCTTCCCTGTTGTAGAACGAGACGGACTTTCAGCTCGCAGAGATCGAGAAAAGTAGACGTGACAGAAACGAATAAGCTCAGTAAAGGTTGTTAGTCGTGTTTGTTCTCTTCCCTGGTCCCTTTCCTGCTCTGCCAGCCGTTGGCGTTCCTCTGCTTGTTTCCTGAACTCTGCTTCCTGCTGGCGTTCCTCCTCCGCCCGTTTCTTTTCTTCCTCAGCCTGTCTCTTTTCCTCCTCAGCCCTCAAAAAGAGCGCTTTGTAGTCTGGCGGGCTGCTGTTCATCTGGCTGATATCTTTATCGATAAGTATTGATTTCGATTTGACGCTCATCTAGGCGAGCATGCGGAGAAATCGCCGTAACATATCAGCTGACTAAAAATCGGTGAAAGTATTTTCCGGGTGACGATCCGGGCGGCTCATGAGTTGAGAACCTGGTGAGCGTCCAGTGTACAGGCTAATAATAGTAAGTACTACGGTGCGGGTCCCGGAAGCAGAGCACGCCTGCGGGGATATAGTTTTTGTCAACCACAGCGATCCTTAGTGCTTATGGGGAATCATTTAAAAGGACCCCAAAATCTCGAATAAGGCCCACCCGCTTCGGCTCACGCACGCGTCAGGCATCCCATGACCCCGAAACGCGTACTTTTTCACCGCAACAGCCATCGACCCGATTCCCACACATTTGTCTACAACCAAGTCCCAATTGATCACCTATTTAGACTGGCCACATCCAACCACTTCACCACTGCAGCTAGCGAAGTTTGAGTTTTCTCACGATGTTGACGAGAGTTCACCGACGTCATACTGTAGAATATTCCGCGTGCAGAACTGCGCCTTCTAATTAGCAACGAGCTTCGGTGTCAGAATAGCCGAAGTAACTCGACCGCTCATCAGGTCACGTGATTTAGCCGACCAAGAGAAACGATAGCTTAGCTACCAAACAGTAGCTATGGCTACCGGAGCTACCGGTAGCCACCAGAAGGATATAAGGACGCTTATTCTCGGTCATGTACTTCATTTACTTCTATTTGCCCAAGCCTACTTGTCAGAATAGCGTCCCATAAGTACTCGAACAAGACCCACCGGTAACCCAAGCCTATCACTGCATATGTTCGCCAAGCATAGTCACGCCTTCGCAAGAAGTCAGTATCCAATTTACCACAATTCGAAATACGTTCTAGCACGCCGGGCTCATAAGAGGTCTTACGGGGTGTGACTACCTAACTCAGCAGCAGGGTAGCCACGTGACACAGTCGCTTGACGTTGAGAGGCTGGTTAAGCCCCACTCTTGTGGCTGCTGGCTGCGGTAGCGACGGCTATGACTCAGTGGGCGGGCTGCCGACAGGTGATTTGGGCGAGAGCGCTCCAGGCCAGCAGTCCGACTTTCAACATTGGCATTTGTTGTCTCACACTCTCCGCAATTCCTCAAGACAAATCTTTCCTCAACGAAAGCTGTAGAATACTTGTCATACGTCACGCCACTAGGCACATTTGACAATCAAGAAGGTTTGGCACTTGCTCTGTTCCGGTTTTTGCCTGAAAACTGATGTATCTAACCCACGGTATCTGTCTACAGGCACTCTTCGAGTGGCTTAGGTCGGCTTTGACCTTGAACCAATCGACCCACCGCAGTCTTCTCCAACGGACACGGAATCATTAGCCGAGGAGATATCAGACCAAGATCTCAAGCAGCAATTAGCTGATATTCAGAAGGACCATGAAGAGTGTATGGCTGACATTCGCATATTTCGAGTCCATCAAAAGAGTTCAGCCAGCTCCTATGCTGAGGAATTTCTGGACATCTCCCGCCACCTCAAGTGGAATGACGCCGCATACATGGCTATCTTTGAAAATGGACTGGAATTCGATGTCAAGGATATTCTATGTGTAAATAAAAGGCCAGAAACTCTGTCTGCTCTTATTGAGAGGGCGATCAAAATTGATAGCAGGATTCAACGCTTGGGAAAGAACCGATCTGGCTCATTGCCGTTGGCCAGTCGGAGCTAAGGATCATGCTGCTTTCATAGCGTGCTCCTCATCCTAAAGTCTAGCAGAGAATCGAAGGTGACGACCCTTGTATGTCAACCATGTTGACTTAGGATTATTACACGTAAATCTAAAAGATGGAAAGGGGTATACACGTATAGATCTCTGATATTTGCAAGCGGATAACTTGACCATCCCAGATCTGTGGTCAGCAGTGACAAGACTATTGAGTTTGCATTGAACCTCTCAGATTGGCACCCGAGGTCAAGAACTTTGTATCGCAGGATACTGATTTGCTGGCGTCTGACGGTCTAATGCATACAGTTATTTACGTGGAAGTGCGTCAATCTTACGTCTAATTGTAGTTTGGCTTGATGTGAGCATGTAATTAGGAGTTGGAAACAAATATCTATGTATTTTGACTGGGAAGCAGAAGGCGCATCCCACTGTAGAAGGAAAGCCTTACTAACCCACAGGGACTCCAACGATATCGACAGCTAAGAGGACATATACTGAAAGGATCTACATATGGGCTCGAAGAATATACAGCAGATGTACATTAAAACATGTATTGATAGATCAGTGATAGTTGCCCTTTCGGCTGAGCCGCCGGGCGTTAACGAATTTTGTGTGTACGGCTACCACCTTCAGAAATGCCATTCGCGGAAGATATTCACAATAGGGGTCTAGCGAATGCTCACGTCGCCGTTGTTACCAACCAGTAGACAGTTGAACAATTGGGAATCTATTATAAGTCTGTGGCAGCGCTTCATGGTCCGGTAACTGCAGAAGTCCTAGAGTATAGAAGCTCGGCTGCCGAGTACTAGCCACATACTCCGTGTACACTGTCAGCTTTCTGAATGGCCTTGAGCTAATGGACGGTGATGAGATTGCTCCTGCTTTTTCTTTTCTTGTACGGGCTTATACCGATCAAGATTGCTGCCTGCATGTAACATATTTATACGACTGTCATACACCAAGATAATAGATGTTTATTTGATTCATTCTCTTGCACTTATCACTTATATTGTGCTACTGCACACTGTTCCTCGCAATCCTCCTCTTTCCTAACCCCTGCTAATACAAGTACAAAAACAGACGATTTGCAACTCATAGTTTCTCTAACTGATGATCTCTTGTAAGAGTTTAGCAATATATTCACCAGCATAGGGGCGGTCCTATCTTTACATACCATGGTGATATAGACCTTTATGATGTAACGGCAAGCGCAGGATCAAGAAGCAGGACTCATGTTGGGGTAAGATTCGAGGAGTACCATTCAACGTGACAGTCGTACTTGCTCTCTGGGATGGAAGCCATAACATGGAGACAATGGAGATCCAGTAAAAGAGTAGATGAAAAGTGGATGAAGTTACAGAAACAAGTAGGAGGTTCCAGAAATTCGATTTTATTCGTTCGTTCGTTACCTTTAAAAAGGTAGCTTTAGGCTTCGACCGGACATTGCCATTAATTGTTGAGAATTGGCGAGATATATACATCGAAGGCTCCTACCGTCTTTGGATGGGTGGCGGCTCTGGTTCGAAGGCGCCTATGAATGGGAGATGAAAAACATGCGGATCAAAGTTCTAAGTTTCTGGGTGTGAGTCTGATCCATTCTCAAACTCTAGTACGCTGCCATATCTTCGTAGACCCTTGCAAACTGATCCCGAAGTCCCGTAACTAGGCAAGACCAAACAGACTCTCTATGGGACTGAATTTTCCAGTATGCCTCAGATGTTACTGAGCGCCAAGCTTTCTGCGAGAGCGTCTTTGCCCGTTCAGAACGGGCCTTTGCCTTTCTTTGTACTCGTTATGAATCTCGTTCAGAGAAATCGTAACAGGCCGCCTTCGTAAGCTTATGCTTTCAAGAATTACTTTCTATTCTCAATTGTATATGTGCACAATTCTTCCAACGTATGGAAAATCTCCAAGTGACCGCCTGTCCGGCTCGACTGCAATAAATAGACCAAATTGAGGTGAGTTTAGACCTCAACCTTTGTTTTTGTTGGCCCTGATTTAACATCATTCAAATGGATATGTCTAAGGGCAAACCTGTTGCGCGTTACGGCGTTCATTATGTATCGGGATTATATTCATGCAACGGCATATTCCCTGCCATTATGCCAGAGTCTTCGCATCGGTCCCAACCATCGAATTGAGGGCTTGGATCACCGCAAATCGAAACGACTGCCTGTCTCATTCTCGCGCAGCCTCCTTCGATGTCACCAAAAGTAATCACACAAATGATAAAACTTTGCATGAATTAACCCATCCTGGTTGTGGGCAAACCTTGGATACTTTGCAGAGAACGCATCGATTTCATCTATAAGTAGGTTGGCCTGATTGCTGTCAACTATCAACAAGAAACTTGATATGACCGACAAAGTCGGTAGATCAGTTCCGTTTATAGCTCGTCAAAGGTATAAGAGCTACGAACACGGCGGCGATCATGCCTTTCTGGCAGGATTATGAGCAGAATTCGTTGTGCATTTGCCTGACTTTCAATTCCTTGCAAATTGGGCGAGTAACCAACCAAGGGAATCGAAGTATGTCGGCACTCACGCCGTTTCGAGAGGTTCGATAAGGGGTCGCAGTTACGAATGCATCTTTTTGCTTAGTAACACAGCTTGAGGTAACTAAGTGAGACCCAAATGAGACCCAGTTGAAGAGGGAGGGGTTATCTGCTGAAACTATTTTCCTGCGGTCATTGGTTGTCATCTCACTGTGGGCTTGGGATGCCAAGGGCCCTTGCTTGTCTACATGATTTTCAGAGGTCAAAGCAAGTTGTGCTTAACGCAAGGGATCCAGCACACGAAGCCGCAATTGCCGCTCCATCGCCTGCCCCATGTCGTCGTATGCAAAGTCCGTCCTAGGCAGGGGGATCATTAAATGTATTCCTGACTTGGCGGTGAAAGATCCTTGTAGTACCTCTTGATGCGAACAACAATCTAGCTCCAGAGAATCGGCCGTAGATGGAGAAGTATGGATACGGCAGTTACTCTACGTAAGAGAATGTATTCCACAGATAGCCACGTCCAATTGACAAATGCCTACCAACGTTATTCTTCCTGGCTGCTGAGGCGAACTGCCAGGGAGGTACTTGCCACAACATCAATCTGACGGAAAACCCTTTACCCAATATTACTGTACCTGCAGTTACAAGGACACACTCAATTGTGGTCGCATTCCTCAACTGCTTTCCTGAGTATACGTATAGCATATACCTTTACGCACCTCATTCCATGCGCCTTTCCATTTGAGCGATTATTAGTCATCATCCTTCGCTTGCTGAGTAGAAACCTCTAGGAAATTCTCATTTTGTGCCCTCTCCTAATACAATATTTAGAGGTACACAACGATTTGGCTCATCATGTCTCAACTCTGTCCCTCTCCATAACGGAACTGTGTATATTATACACGTAACTACCTCTGAACTGTTGACGGAGTCCTGTATAGGACCGGGGTAAGTGCTTTAAGACCTTTCGCGAGCCTGCTCAGCTTGCCTTAGAGGCCCCGGTATTGTTTCCATCAGCAGCGTGCGGTTCCTTGCTAAGATACTTGTTCCCTGTTGATTTTTACCATACTTTTTGTGGTACACCTACTTATCGTTCTTGGACCAGTCACGCCTGTAACGTTATAATACATTCGTACACTCCTACATGAGAAATGTGGCAGCTACGTGGGTACCTTCAAAAATAAATTTGACCAAGTGAGTCGCTGCAAGGCTGCCCAACGTAAGTGGCTAGACCGCTGTTCCAGCCCATGGGAAATTCCCTTGCACAAACCTTTCAGATTAGCCAGGCTGGTAATGAAATTGAGCCTAATATATAGGGAGTCATCTCCTTCACGGGGTTTCGAGCTTCTCACCTCTTCATATGTGGTAGAAGCTTCGCTCCGGCATTATTTGTGTTTGCCTTCACAATGACAACTGTATCTCTCGGCCAGGCTGAGGATGGAAGCCACTCAGCCTGGCCACAGGATGAAGTTACGAGTTCTTTAATCGGACGGGTGGGGTTCTCGCCAATCTATTCTGGAGCCGATTTATCTTCTTTTTCACTTGAGGGCTATTGCGATCCAATGGTGATAGGGGGTAGACAAGGAGAAATCCTGGCTCCTCCTTCTACGATAGTGACCGATACTGTGATCGGGGACAGCAGAGAACCTTCTTGGCCGGAGCAATACCTAGACCTCATCGCACCGAACAACCTACTGTACCTGGAAGACTTCGCTCAAAACCAGTCACATTCTGCTAATCTCGTGGAAGCCTCGACTCTGACCACAGTGGGGTTGGACTCACAGGAACACTCTCTTCCAAACCAATTTCTATAGAGACGTGGCTTGGATGGATGCCTGAGTGATGAAGGTTACGAGAGGACCACCGCAGCTGTGGTTGTTGGAGGACGGGCCGATTCAGGAACATATGTTTCGAGGTTTCAGGAAGTGCCAATGCCTTCTTATGATCACGATATTTCACCAGAGAATGGGCTATATCACTGCCAAGATCGTGCATGCGTGGCCCAGACTGGCTTTTCAAGAAAATGTGATTTGCAGTAAGCTACGCCACCACTTTCTCAATTCATCCCGCTGACTCTTCACAGAAAGCATATGCGCAGTCACGTTAAGCCAGTTAAATGCCCCATATGTACGGTAACCAAGGCTCAGCAGGTTCATATGCGCCGACATATGGAAGTGCATCACGGTGGATGGGCTCGGCAATGGTGGCAAGTGGGAGTTGTGTGTGAATTATGCGGTAAATCATTCACAAGGAGAGACAATCTTCGGAGACACCACCGAAGTCAGCATGAAGATTTTAGTAGCCTTTCTGTATCTGATTAAGGAATTTCGTCTGTGGGGCCTATGCTCTGTCGAGTTTATGAAGGTTCTTGAATGGTATTTTAGATCCCCTCCAAGCTAACGTCTGGTAAGAAGCAGAAGTACACTCGCCTCCATCTTGTAATTAAGGTTCTAATGAGAATCTACGATTACGTATTTCAATGAGAGCAGAAAAGGTATGAAATTCCAAGAAGTCAGAAAAAGAAACCAAATCAACTTGCGAGTTAAAATCAGAATACCACTTTAGATCTTGAGAGATACCCCGCCACAGTCGGCATCAGAGTCTTCATCCGACACGTATGTCCTGAGCTTATTTGTCTCAAGAACCTTCGCCGTGCTACGTTCAGTTGCCTCCTTTTCCAAACTGACATCAGCAGATGAATATCGGAACGTATTTTCCCGAAGCTCCTCCAAATCTATGCGAGACCACCGGTCACTTGAAATTGCTGTCTGGGAATCAGGATGCCAGGGACTTGGTGACGACTGATCAAAGATTTGAGCAATCACAGCCCGCCGAAGCTCATTTGTCATCTCATTGAGGACCTTTACCTGCAAATCGTATTCTGGAATCCCCCTCGTGGGATTTTTGACTAATTGCGGGCTCCAATTAACCCAGACTTTGCGGTGAGATTCAGGGACGACCATTCGAGCCGGATGGTGCCTGAAGTACAGTTCACAACATAGACAGGCCGGCTTGCTACAAGCAATGTAACGGTCATTCCCCACGAAAGACAGATTTTGCCTGAAGAAATGGTCCAGAACCTGCACTTCTGCATGCACCTGCGCCGTGCACTTGTCATACTGTACCAGGAAATCCTGAAAGGTGCGAGATTGAGACCGAAAATTAATGGAAAGCAAAAGATTCTTTATCTGAAGCTTTTCCGGGTCATCCTTCTTCAACATCCTGTTGAGGACACCGTCAAGCGTGGTGAGATTATCGGGCACTGGCCGAGGCACTGAAGGCACACAAGGAATAGCCACCACCTGATGCGAGTCAAGGATGTGAGACAAATGGCAGGCATCCTCAACCAGCTGCGACGGTGCCCGGATGTGATCTGCCAGTCGCCCTAGATAATGGATAACTAACGCAAAAGGCGACCGTTTGTCTCCAGGACCCATTAACCTTTCCTCGTCTTGAGCTTTTCGTCCGATTACCCTGGCGAATACGGACTTTATTTGGACATAGGCATAATGGCAGAGTGCCAGACAATCATCTTGTTCGAGAATGAGATCAAGCCAGTCTTTTATCAACTGATCTACTGAACCAGTTAGCTTGTCATATTGTAAGACTGCAATCTGGCCGTTACGAACCTTGTTCCGTTCTCACAGATCCCAGTATGCAATAACACTGTTTGATCGCTTGAAACAAGCACTGACGCTCTTTTTTCACCCGCCTAATCGCGAAGTTTAGACAGAAACTGGTAAAGTTTGCCTTACCTTGTCCTTCATCAATGTCCCCAGTGATTCTTGTAGTTCGCTTCAGGTGGCCGAGAGCATTCTTCGCGAATTCGACGATTTTGTCGCTAGATGCGTTGGATGCAATCCAGAAGTTGTAACATGTTTCGCTGTCTTCAAGCCCAATGGCAGTGCAGGAACCACCTCCTTTGGTAAAGTCACAAACATAGGCGAGGTTACGTAGGAATTTACGTCGCCGTGCTTGCTCCAAACTATGATCCGGTGGGCCAACTGTGTGCTGCCCACGGGTCTGTCCTAGTACACGCAAAAGAAACAAAGGCTCGTAAAATCGACCAAGAAGTCTCTTATACGCGTCTAGTCTCGGGCGCCCCACGCGGACTGAGTCGATAGGCAATTGTTTGGAGGTGGCATTGTTCTGGACTTTCAATGAATGCTTTAAGGATGGCATCTTGGAAATGCAGGATGAGAAAAGTGCACGAAATGTAAACCACAGTCAGAGTGCGAGCTTATTGAGAAGGAAGAGTAATTTACGGGCATTTAGACGACCCATAATGTTTTTTTATACCGGATACATATTGTTAGATAATCAGTCACGGGGTGGGGGAGGAAGACCATATGCAGAAGGGAGATAGGAGGAAGATAATGCGGGAGGAAGACAATGCAGGAGGAAGACGATGCAGGAGGAAGACGATGCAGGAGGAAGACGATGCAGGAGGAAGACGATGCAGGAGGAAAACGATGCAGGAGGAAGACGATGCGGGGGGAAGATAATGCGGGAGGAAGACAATGCAGGAGGAAGACAATGCAGGAGGAAGACAATGCAGGAGGAAGACAATGCAGGAGGAAGACAATGCAGGAGGAAGACAATGCAGGAGGAAGCTCAAACACACTTGTCGTAATGAGATTGGGTAGCCAAGACTTTTCGCCGTAAAATGGGGGAGGCAACGTACGTGAGCAAAGGCGAAGATGTCAAAGCCTGTACTTGCGAAGCATACGACTCTGGTCAATAGACTGTGAGGGATACAGTCGTCTCTCGTTCAAGGCAGGGGCAGATCAACCACATGGTTAGAGGCACACGCCGTGGATTCTGCAAATTATACGAGGCAGCCTACCACTCCATATTGGAAACGCTGAAAATGACTCCTATGTCTGTATTGGCTTCTGGAATGGATAAAAGGCACTAGACTGCCCGTACATTCGGTCTACAGTACTCATTCAAGCAGCCTTTTACTTGCAAAAGTTCCTTGAATCGTCCTTCAATACTACACGCCGTCGAGAATGTCCGGTTTGTCCGCTGCACCCTGTCTATCAACCAGAGACACTATATATCTGCTTCATCACGTCTTCCTGCCCCCCCAACTGCCACAGGAAGATGATTATAACGCTACACATGAAAGTGCTCTGCTCGATAGCGTTATTGATGCCCTTGCTCTGTTTCAGGATTATAGTCATGGGCAGGAGAGTGAAGTTGTTGACAGTGTCAAAGCAATGCTCACTCGTTTGAGAGCGACGCGCGATTGTCATGGGGACGTGAATCACGTCGAGCTTCGAAAGGCTTTAGAAAAATTGGACAATGCAGGTATGGCCAGCTATAACCTAGCTGACATCCGGAATGTCACTGACACGTGTTGTGTAGGAGGTGCTCTACCCGTGCATGTTCGTTGCCAGAATGCTGCGGTTTTAATGACCAGGCACAGCGATTCAATACATGTCGAGACGTTTGAACTATCGCCTCGGAACGAAGCCGTCAACACCACAGTGGGTCGACTACAACGCCAATTTCCTGGGCCAACATTTGCTTTGGATCGAGCCATCTTCAACGAGCCAAATATGCAAACTACCATTGCGCACGCCCTGGAGAGCATGAGCTGTCAGCCTGCCCCGGGAACCAAGCCAAAAGTGAAGAAGGCGCAGCAGGAGCACGACGAGAATCGGGATACAACCGATCCGATGCTGGTTACAGAGTTGTTCACGACATTCCTGCGCCCACAATGCAGAACTGTGAACAGCTTGCAGGTCTGTAAGAACACAAGGGAAGAAGTCCTGTGGCTCAACAGTCTGCAACCTTGGGGACGGTCCGCCCTCTGGCTCCAGATTCGAGTTACGATCCAATTGGTCATGCGGAGGCTCTGCCAGCGCAAAGAAATCTCAGCTGACCTGTATAAAGAATTCATGATCTTTTACATGAGTTCCATTCTCCGCCGCTGTCCCAGGGACATAAGCAGTGAGCACCGGTATATCATGAGTTCCAAAATCGTGCGCCGGTTACGAAAGGTTGATTTGGCGGATGATCATGCTTGGCTTCCGTTTGTCCAGTGTTCCCTTCAACAAGCGAAAGACGTCCTCGAAGAAAGATGGAGCAGCATCATCGCCCGTAACGCCTGCCGACCTGACATGTCTTCCTTGGCCCGACTCAACTTTAAGGATGACACGAATTGCTCACTGCCCATTCTTGATGAGTGGCTGCAGAGCATCAAAACCCGCCAAGACGCCTCAGTGCCGCCAGATGCCCACCCACAATCTGGATTTTTAGAATTTGAGCCTGCAGAGCTCCCATCGCTCTTCCGATTGACGGACCCCGACTATCACGTCTACAATCTTGCTGCTTTCGAAGCGTGGGTTGAATTGAATCTTCAATCCTGGACTGAGACACATATTGGCTATGAAGACACCTGCGAACGGCTAAGCAGATTAGTCAATGCCTATTATAGTATTGCATCCAAATCGTACGCCTCTAATCCCGAGGCATTGTCAGCCATGCTTCTCACCATCCTGGAGCTCTGGATAGCTTGCGACAAATCCGCCGTCCATATTCATCCGCTGCTTCGCCAGTATAAGACTTGTATTCCGATCCATCTATTCCAGTCTCTCCTGCTACCTCGGCAACCCCAGCTTACCAGGTTGGCACACGCGGAAAGCTACATGCGTCAACGTCACCAGGGCGTCCAGTACAGAGATTCCAAAATCCTAACCGACTTTGGAACCCCTTCCTCCTTTTCCGTGCGCTACTTCAAGCAGTCCGCTGAACACCAACGTTTACTTGCCACCATTGAACAAAGAGCGGAATCCGAGAAAGCTGCCAAGGTCGTGGAGCTGCACCGAAAGCATCAGCAGTACAGGGACTTATGTGCTCGGCGTGATGAGATTGAATGCACTTACTACGATGAGATAGTCGATAACCGGTTCCGCTTTACAGAGCGTCGTCATAGCCACTCGTGCCAGAGATGCCGGCTGGACCGCGCTGCGAAAGAGATCACAATTGGTGTTCATGAATGGCCTTTGTCTTCCAATCCCTTGGAAGCAGAATCCACGGTCTTCGAGTTGAAACTGCCCCGACCATTTGCATACTGGCGTGATCTCACTGCCTTCATTTTGCTTGATGTTTTGGGAATTATGTATGCTTCCAAAGAAACGCCTAGAGCTGAGTACCGACTAGGCAGCTACAGTGGCCTCTCCATGTTCTTTACCGCTGTCGTTGATTCCCCAAGGATTGGCCTTCTTTCCCAAGTTAAACCCCACCAAGCAACTCACAGGCGAAAGAACCACATTATCAATGTATCAGAGAGAGACGTTTGTCTTGCGAACGGTTTGCAATTCAAATACTTCGACAATGCCCGCCGCTGCTTCACTCACAACCTGGTCCAAACACATGCGATAGCAACGGCATGCACGTACAAGTTACCGCTATCCAGCTCATCTCTGCAGCCGTTTCTCTTCCGCCCAGCAGAGACACCTGACGGCCCGTCACCCAATACGGTCATTGCATCGCAACATACCTGCCCCGAGGACATGTCACTGGGGGAGTATAAGGCGCTCTGCTCGATGCCATTGGGCCTCCATATCCAGTGGCAGAACATCCTTCGGCAGCTCGCCGCACCCTCCGTGGTATTCAATAAGGTCGAAACGTGCCTTTTTACCCTGCAGATCATGCACCAGGCAGGGCCGCCATCACTCATGAATCCGATCCTGCGCGAAGGCCATCAGGTTCTGAACGATGATTCGTTTGCAGCGCCTTTACTGCGAGAGATCCAGAAGACAGCGGCGGCAATCGAACAAAACTGGCAATCCGCAGAGGAGCTGAGTGTGTTGATCGCTCTCACCCAGAAAGTGTTGGCCTGCTCCCCATCGGTCCACATTCAGAACGAATGCATAGAGCAGCTGGATGGCCTCCGGAAGATTTCATTCAACTGGGTGATGACTATTGGGGAGAAGGCCAGTGCTACGGGCAGCAATGATCACAGGAACAATCTGATTGCCTCCGCCGGTTATCTCGCGTTGATGTGCGTCGGCACGTTTGATTGCGAGAACAGCCACTTGGAGCGAATGCTCCGGAACGATGTGGATGCCTCCATTTTCATCCATTGTAGTATGATCATTCAGGACCGAAAAGGCCTTCTGAATAGGGTATCCAGCTGTTTACTGCCAATTCTCTACTATCGATGGCAGAACATAGCTTTTCGGGGACACCGCATTCTGGCACACAACATTGTCCATGGCCGCACGACCGCTCTCGACCGAGCGATCCAGCGGACTTGGGCCGCGTACCGACCGGGATCTCCTTGGACAGCAGCCTCGAGTGGCACTCAATGTTGCCTGCACGCCCAGATGAAGGGTGAATTCAGTGGTACCAGCGGCGTCGTGGTGTACGTTAACCTTCTCACGGGTCAGCTGCTCATCAATGGTCGTCCCCTGGCGCGGTTGCCCTCGGAGTTCGAGCGCCATAAAACATATCAATCCCTGTTTGGGCATTCCTTGGTGGAAGTGAGGCCTAGCGACCTTTCCGGCTTGGAATACTCCGCCCAGAGACTGCATATGGGCCAGACGATCTACCTGGGAAAACAGACCGTCCCCGAGCAGAGTGGATTCGATCTACGCATTCGAGCCGTGGATGGGAGTAGAGTCTGGGAATTCGTATCCCCGAGGCTTCTCGCGGCTGCTTTACCGGATGCCTTCGTGGAGGGATACGCCCATTGGTACGAGACCAATTGCGAGTATATCGAGTTTCGTCCTGTTAATGACCCATGGAAGCCATCACCGGCCTCTCACTGGCGATTGCAGCGCACCCGGCTGGGAAATAGCTGGCAGCTCACTCAGGGGAATGTTTCGTTGATTAGTAGGGGGAGCGAGACAGCGAGAGTCTTGTTTGATGTCTTTCAACCCATCGAAAAGGCCTCCAAGCTGCACTGCAAACTCCACCACGAATCTGACATGCTCGAGATCGAGATTCCCCGCCTGCGGCTGGGCTTTAATCTGCGATCGGGTCAACCGTCAATTGAGTCTCGCCAGTACCGCGGAATGGTCGTCGATCCTGATCAGTCGGTGGGCACTCTGATCGGCCTGCGGAACAAGCTCGTTTTGCTGGACCGAAAAACTCATCATCGGAGGGTTCTGATCCCGGAAGGTCAGATAAAATGGGAGCAAGACGGTGGCCACGTCACCGTCAAGGTTGGTTGGCAGGCAGCAACCAGCGTGCATGTGTATCTCGTGAACGGTGACATCGGCTGCTTGACGGACAATGGGACTCTGCAGAGTAAACTGGTACTGTGCTATCTGCATGCAGTCACGTCATTCTGCATCCCTGACCCCTTGACCAAGCACACAGGGACCGAACAGTCTCTGTGTATCCTTCGCTCAGCATCGATGCGGTCTTTTAATCAACTACAGCCGGACAATATCTCGATTCTAGAAAAGCTTGCGCATCTCACACCCCAGAGGAGATATTACCCTGCCAACGAGCGTGTAATGCAGACTGTTCAATGGGATCCCTTCCTAGGTTGTTTGGCTCAACATAACGAATTCCACGGCCAGGTAGCTGCGATATTTGGTCAACACCATCGGATGAGAATATTCAATGCGGCTTCACCGGGGACGGAGCCATCGCTACCTGCATTGAATGCAGACCTCCTGCAGCGGGATCGCATTCGCTCCTCAATCTTCCGGATCTCTGGTTTCGGCGCTGAGGACCACACGGACGCGGAGGACCGTCTGTATGAAGAACTGGGCCGGAAATACCAGTCAGAACGCTGTTCGCGCGTATTCACTCTCTGCAGAATTCTCTACGAAGATATTCCCTCTGCCGAGGACGACACGCTTGACTCCTTGGCTGCACGTCTTTGGAGGTTTCTTACGCAGTCCAGCACAGTGCACGGAGTCAGTTCTTCGATCGACGCAACGCGGATCAAGTACGATGCGATGTGGCTCACGGAGACCGGCGAGTTTGTTTCCCGTCAGTGGTGCAGTATCCATCGGCTTCTCTACTCGGAGACGGCTCGCCCAAACAGGTATGCGGTAATGCTGTGGTTGTCGACGTTGGCATTCTCCAGGAAGATAGACATGATTGTCTTGCACGTTCTTGCTGCGTTGTACATTGTGCCCGGTATGGCCTCGATGACCTTACCAGCACAGGGTTTATACCGGCCACAAGAAGGTTTCGAATTGAACATCGCCGAACTGAAGACTCGGATCCATTCAGCAAGCCGGAGCGTGACTCCCGAAGATGGCCTCTCTCCCAGACCAGCGGAATCGTATAGCACATTTCATGCGCGCGTGGCGAAGCTGAGAAAGACCAGGCGGAAACAGGCACTCAGTCATTTCGTAGCCGGCCTAGAGAGACAGTGGCCGACCCGATGTCCCTCACATCCCCTATCTGATGAACAGCCGCCATTTGCAGATTATTTTGACACACAAAAAGCGATGGAAGTGTCAAAGGCAGCAATGTCAACTTGGTTCGATAACCGAGAGCTGAGGCAGTACCTTGATAGGATTGCAGCCGTTTACACCGCCCAAAACATCCAACGCATCACAATCCCACCATGTCTCTGCCGGTGCTGGGAACGCCCCCCAGACCGACGGCGTGCTTTCATCTCCGTGGATGACATAGTGGACGGGTCTCTTGGTCCACCACCGGCGGTGGAAATGGAACCGCCCACTCTACCACCTTGGTTGGGCAGTGGCACTACTCCTGACCAAAATCTACATCTCTCAAGCTTGGTCCATGCCCTAGGATCACAAGCGCGATCTCAATTCCAAAAGCAGTACATTGAGAGACTGCGGGCCAGTATGGCATCCCTGCAGGGTATCCAGCATATGGATCATCGCTTGCCCGATGACGACGTTCTTGAGACCGTCATATCCGATCATTTCCATCGCTGTCAAGAGCACCATGAGAAGATCAGCCGTGCAATCATGTCGAGGATGATGCTTTCCGATACGATGACAGGAGAGATCCGTCCCGGATCACACACGAAGCGCAATATCCTGGGAACATTTGCCAATATCCACGTCTGGCCGAGGGTATCATCATCACAGCTTCTTCTCCATCAGCTGACACGCAAACGCTGGAATCACCTGCCTGAGCCCTGGAAGGAATGCTTGGTCGCGTATGGATGTTCCATCACGGCCCTCCAGCGGGCGAAGAGGCTCGTCAACGTGATGGGTCATCGCATGGATCTAGCCCGCGAACTGCAGAACCCCGGTCACACGAACTGGAACCCAATGGATTTCCCCGAGTCATTGCTGCTGGAGATCGAGAGTGGGGTGTTGATCCGGGACGTCCAGGAACAGATCGCGCGACGCATGCGAAATGCGCAGCCCGGACAGAATGTCGTCATGCAACTGAATATGGGCGAGGGCAAGTCTTCCATCATCATCCCCATCGTGGCAGCCGCTCTCGCAGACCGTTCATGCCTAGTTCGCATCATTGTCCCTAAGCCCCAGTCGCGGCAGATGTTTCAGATGCTCGTTTCAAAGTTGGGGGGCCTTTTAGGGCGGCGGGTGTATCATCTCCCCGTGTCACGCTCGTTGCGGATCGGGGAACCGGAGGCGGAAGAGATCGAATGGATGTGCCACGACTGCATGGCGGAGGGCGGAGTGCTCCTCGTTCAGCCCGAGCACCTCTTATCCCTAAAGCTGATGTGTCTCGAGTGCTTCATCACAGGGAAAGAGGCGGTTGGTGTATGTCTTCTGAGAATCCTGGATTTCTTCAGGACCTCCTCGCGAGACGTGGTGGATGAAAGCGATGAGAACTTCAGTGTGAAGTTCGAGCTGATCTACACGATGGGGACCCAGCGTCCGTTGGAGCTTAGTCCCCAGAGGTGGACTTTAATCCAAGAGATGCTCGGCCTGGTGAGGCAGTATGCTCACGCTATCAAGATGCAGTTCCCGCGGTCAATTGAGGTGGAGGAGCCGCATCCAGGCAGTTTCCCCAGGATACGCTTGCTCCGAGCGGATGCCATACATCAGCTGTTTGAACGAATTGCGGATCATATCTTCCACAACGGCATTGACAAACTGCCGATCTCAAGGCAGCCAGAAGCACAACGACGCGCGGCTATCGCTTATTGCCTTAACCCTGACCCGTCAAAACCGGCGATTGCTGCAGTGGAAAACCCAGATGCGTCTGGCTTAGGGGCCGGCAGCACGAGGGATCCTCTCCTACTACTCCGGGGTCTGCTGGCTGGCAACGTTCTGGCATTCTGCCTGGGACAAAGACGCTGGAGAGTCAACTACGGACTTGATCGCTCCCGGCAACCCCCTACAAGGCTGGCGGTTCCGTATCGTGCCAAGGATAATCCGGCACCACGGGCGGAATTCAGTCACCCGGATGTTGTCATTGTGCTGACGTGCCTGAGCTATTACTATGAGGGACTCGGCGACGAGGACCTGTTTCGAGCATTCGACCATCTGGTCGGCTCGGATCAAGCTGACGCGGAGTATCAGATATGGGTCGATGATGCCCCGACTCTCCCCCCGGCTTATCGTCAATTAGTGGGCGTCAATCTCCAGGACCGGCTCCATTGCATGGAATGCATTTTCCCCTGTCTTCGGTTCGCGAAGGGAGCCATCGATTACTTCCTGGCTCATATGATTTTCGCCAAAGGCCTAAGGGAGTTTCCGAGTAAATTATCTTCTTCTGGATGGGATATCGGTGAGGTCAAGTGCCATCCCACCGTCGGCTTTAGCGGGACCAACGATTCCCGGGTTACCCTTCCACTCAGTGTGGAGCAGCTGGATCTACCTGACCAGAACCACACCAATGCGTTAGTTCTCGAATATCTCCTTCGACCAGAGACTGGCATTGCCCTGATTCCGACCCGAGATGACCTGTCCAAGTCCGATGCGCAGGTCCTTCTAGATATGGTGGCGGAACTGAGTTCACCCGTACGCGTGATTCTGGACGTGGGAGCTCGGATATTAGAGTTGAGTAACCTGGATGTTGCGAAGACCTGGTTAAAGATGGTCCGCGATGATGGTCGAACGCAGGCTGTGGTCTTTATCAACAACGACGACGATATTGCCGTGGTAGATCGGACCGGACTCGTCGAACTGCTGCAGACATCACCTTTCCAACGACACCTCGATCAATGCCTTGTGTTCCTTGACGAAGCACACACGAGAGGGATTGATCTGCAGCTACCCCTGAATTACCGGGCGGCGGTGACGCTGGGACCGAATATCACGAAAGACAAGCTGGTTCAAGGTGAGGGAGCCCCGCTGGAACGGTCAAATGCACGTCTCACTAACAGCTATTCACAGCCTGCATGAGGATGAGGAAGTTAGGCAAAGGACAATCGGTCGTGTTTTGCATACCGGAAGAGATCAAGTTCAAGATTCTGACTCTCTGTGGGAGGACCCACGAATCTGATCTTACCGTAGCAGACGTGCTCCGCTGGGCAATTTCGGAAACCTGGGACGATATGCAACGCAGCATACCTTTGTGGGCCGTGCAGGGAAAGCGATATCAGGCCCAGGCCCGTCAGTGGCGGGTGTTGCGACAGGACGGGCAAACCTCGATATCAACATCTCAGGCAGAGGATTTTCTGGAACCGGAATCCCAGTCGCTTGAACAGCGGTATAGTCCCGGTGGTAATCATGGCCTTTCTCTTTCCTCCCAATGCCCGGACGATGCGGACGCGCGGCGCATACTGGACCGATGCCGGGAGTTTGCAACTGTGAAGCTCTCGGCAGCGCAACTCCAGGAAGAGCAGGAGCGAGAGCTAGCCCCAGAGATTGAGCAGGAACGACAAGCTCAACGTCCGGCTCCTGCCGAACCGGAACCGCATTCTGTGCATCCTGATATACTCTCGTTCGTGACCACTGGACACCTGGATGCATCATCCGACGCCGTGAAACCAGCGTTTATGGTGTTGAAAGATACACCGGCGGCGAGATACCTGGATGTGGCCCAGTTCCCATCGGAGCTCCTTGTCACCGTTGATTTTGCGAGAACAGTCCGACTGCCTAGATTATCTGCCCGGGATAGTTATCAGCGTGCGGTGGAATGGGTCCTGATGAGCACCGGCCATCCCTCCGAGGACGGAACGCCCGTAGGGCACATGGTGATCATCAGCCCGTATGAAGCGGACAAGCTTCATGCTGACATTCGCGGGTCTAGCGCAGTAACGCTGCATGTATACGCACCTCGGCAGAACCAGAGTTCGTATCCTATCGATAAGCTCGATCTGTACACGATTCCGAAAAATTTAAGCACAAGGCCCCTGCGAGTCCCTGAGAGCCTACGCATTCAACTGAACCTCTTTGCGGGCCAGCTCTATATTTCGTCGTACAACGAGTATTGTGAGATATGCCGCTTTCTAGGAGTTGCATTTACTGCCGCACCAGAGGGCTTGGTTGTCGCCGCGGATGGGTTCATCGTGGAGAATCAACAGGCAGGAGCCAAATTCACCCAAAGCCCCCTCAGGTTTCTCAAGGTGTTCTTGTCACAGATACGGAAGGACGGGCAGGAAATTGACAAGACCCACCTTGGGAAGATCCTAGACGGAAAACTGTTACTCATGGCGGACTTCCAAGATTTCAATGGCAGAGCTCGGACCATGCAGCTGAGCCTTCGAAATGCTCGATGAGATGTCTCGAGCGAACAGCATGATGGGACGGTAGGAAATGCCTTTTGATGCCGGAGCAGTCTTCTTTGTGTTTTGGGTGACTGGTGCTTGGCTTCAGGCTGGACCTGATCAGCTTCCTCTCAATGTAGTAATGTAGTTCTAGATTCCTCTTGTCGTAGAGGTTTTAAATGGCAATGCTCTCGAGTTCCTTCCCGATATTATATCCATTTTGTTCCCTCGTTATGAGCCTATTCGTGTGGCCTTTCACGGATCCTATCTCACTTGGCACTTGGCTAGACTGCAATGGCGATGTAGAGAGGATGGTGGTTTGAGCCCGACGAATAATGGTGCAACGATGCTTCTCGGTAGTGGGGTTCACGATGTAGAACATGTGGCCAATCACAAACACTGGATGAATTCACCCAACGCCCAAGGTTATATATATTGATGGAGTTTCGTACAGAAAACCCCAGGAAACATACCGATCAGCGCCATGCGCAACCCATTGAAACCCGCCAGCAGGTGACTTCTAACAAGGATTACGATTGACTTGCGCCATATGGTTTTCGAGGTCCTTGACGTTAGTTTTAGGGGGGTGAGGAATAGGAGGGAGGGGCGTAGAGATAGTCGAGGCGATGGAGAATTTCATATTTTGATATAGTGAGGTGGAAATGGGATAATGGCAGCAGTAAGGAACATTCCTTGCGCGCTTCAACAGGAAGGTCGGTCAAAGGAAGTAGCCAAACAAAAGCTTGAAAATGCAATGTAGACTTCTCAATGCCTCCAATCATAATATGTCGAATTTTGGTTCACCTCATCCTGTTTAGGTGGGCGAGTCCGGGTGGAGGTTCCAACCTGCTCACCCGTTTATTCACCAATGCCAAGATGAGACAATAAGGTGTGAAGCCACAAGCGGCAGGTCCGCCCTTCTGCTATGCCACCAGAATTCCTCCACACCGGCATCCGCTCATGCTAAACTCTCTACGTTAGATAGACCTATGAAGGCGCTCATAAAACGGCTATATCCATAGAACTGAGACCCAGGCGTCATATAGTAAGAAGACGTCCATAAAAAAAGAAATTATACCTTACAAGCCAGCCACTACCACATAAGGGGCCTCAGTTTGTAGACCACTGCTGAACTAGCAGGTCTTGATCTGAGCTTTTGGTCGCCGTGGCCAGCAGATGGCAAACGGCTGGGCCCATCTACACATTCTTTTCCATCAAGAACCTCTCGGTGAAAGGTGGGCGAATCACAACCACATTCCAGAATACGCGCAGTCTCTCCGTGCCACTCTCTACGTTGCATATATTGTTTAAAACTATGCATAGACATCCTCTGCGGGCTGGCCTGACCAGAAAGTAACGCAGACTCTGTTCATGGTCAGCATCCACCTACATGCTGGGAGAGCACGACACAAGTACTGAGAGTCTGGTGGGATGGTCTCTTGACGTTACCACACACTATGGCCACTCCAGGATTGCAGCTTAATGCAACGGCTAACTTGGGCCAGCCTCTCAACAATATGCGGTCCAGGCCCACCAAAAAAAGTGGGGGGGGGCGGGGGAGGGGAAATTCAAAAAAAAAAAAAAAAAAAAAAAAAAAA